>OVAX01001499.1:0-43930 GCA_900406405.1 Lepidium africanum | reverse complement strand
ATGTCTAAAGTCAAAGCTATCGACTGTTTAGCTAATTGTGAGGTACGTATCTTTTTTTTTTTTTGTTTTTTCTGGTTTTAAAAAGTGTTCCATAGGTTCTAAGACTATTTCTGTTTCTTATAATTTCAGGTGGAGATCAATACACAATGTTTCTTTGAAGGATACTGCAAAGGAAGACAATACAGTAACTTCTGGCCTGAGATGCTGAAGCTGAAGGATTGGCCTCCTTCAGACGATTTTGAAAAGCTTTTAACTCGTCACTGCGATGAGTTCATTTCCGCATTACCGTTTCAAGAATACAGCGATCCTAGATCTGGAGTTCTCAACATTGCTGCAAAACTTCCTGAAGGGGTTCTTAAACCAGATCTTGGTCCAAAAACTTATATTGCATATGGGACGCTAGAGGAGCTCGGTAGAGGGGATTCAGTCACTAAGCTTCACTGTGATATGTCAGATGCAGTAAGTTTAAAAATTATTACATGGTAGTCAAATAAAACTTGTTTTCAGGTATTTGAAGGGTTTTTGCTTATAGGTTAATATTCTGATGCATACGGCTGAAGTAACACTAACTGAAGAGCAAATGTTTGCAATTAAAGCTCTGAAACAAAAGCACAAGCAACAGAATGAGAAAGAGCATCAGGTGCAAAACGGTTTAGCTGCTGAAGAGATTGGAAGTGATGAAAATGAAGCTCATGATGAAACAGGTGGTGCGCTTTGGGACATATTTAGAAGAGAAGATGTTCCTAAGATTGAAGAGTATCTAAGAAAGCACAGCAAAGAATTCAGACATTCCTTTTGTTCTCCTGTTACAAAGGTAATAAATATATAATCTGGGGAACACTTTTCATCTCCAAGCTCTGTGTAATTGTATTAATAGATTATTTTGTTAGGTGTATCATCCGATACATGACCAGTCTTGTTACTTAACCGTGGAACATAAAAGAAAACTCGAGGCGGAATTTGGTATGGTTACTTGTAACTTATAACTGTAATAATTGTCACTTAAAGGATTATTTGACACTTAAAAGGATTGTTTGTTTGAATTCAAGGGATTGAGCCATGGACGTTTGTGCAAAAGCTAGGGGAAGCAGTTTTTATTCCTGCGGGTTGCCCTCATCAAGTTCGGAATCTCAAGGTTCTCTGTTGAATGATTTCTGTTTTATTGATTAACATTCCTCAAATCTATTTTTGTTAATTTTGTATAATGGATTATTGTAAGTGGATTTGAAACAGTCTTGCACAAAGGTAGCTGTTGATTTTGTATCACCAGAGAACATCAATGAGTGTCTTCGGTTGACTGATGAGTTTCGACAACTCCCTAAGAACCACAAAGCCAGAGAAGACAAACTTGAGGTGATTCTTCTGTGACCATGTTTTTTTAAGTTGGGATTAGCGATTTGTCTTTTGTATATAATTGTTTAATCTTCTTTTTCTTTTATTTTCAATCTTTTTGCTATGTGAATTCAGATAAAGAAGATGATGATCTACGCTTTCGAACAAGCTCTGAAGGAAGCGGACACATTACTGCCAGATTTGAGCTAGAAAGCTATGAGTCTTTTTTGTTGTAGGATTAACTAACACCAGATTTTGTCGGATTTTGAAGCAATGGCTGTTTTTGTTGGCTTTTGCTGTAATTAAGAAAAAGAGACATGTGTCTCTCTCTTGGAAACAAAAATGAAAATTCTCTATGTAACTTTTTGGGGACCAATGGAAGTTTCTGTCTTCTGATATTGGAACTTCATATTATGTGTAGCCATAGATTAGATCCTTCTGTGGTCTCTATGGGCTGATTATTTCAACAATCAAAATAGGGTCATTCGATGCCTACTTCGGAGAACTTCATATTATGTGCAGCCATAAATTGTCTACTAAATTAGCTTTTCTGAAGGTTTTAGTTTAAAAGGTTTTTGATATAATAAAGATTAGCTTCTCAAAATTACTTATTAATGTGATTTTTTCTATATGTCAAACCAACTATTAGAAATTTTTCAACATTTACATATTAAAAAAATATTTTATTATATAAAGTTTGATTTTTCAACATTATTTATTAACACGATTCTCCTATAAGAAAATTTGGAGCATTTATGTATAAAGTTTGGCTTTTCAAAATCTATACTATTAAAATAAAATCATTTGAGGATATTTACTTTGAATTTATAAAAATTACAAATTTAAATACTTTAGAATGTTTAATTATAAACATGTCAAAAAAAGTTAATAAATTTACTTTTTAAACCATGTCAAACCAAATATTTAATAAGTTTACATATGTTTTTGGTTTCGGATTCGGATTCACGTCGAACCCATCAAGTTCCAGATTAGAGTTCGGATTTATGATTTTACTATTCATTTATGATCTGTTACTATTCGGTTCAGTTCCAATCAGTTTCGGGTAACTTCACAAAATATCAGATTTTATAAAAAAGATATACCTATAAAGTATTAGAAGAGCTAAAACATATACAAATACCTAAAAAATATCTTAAAAATATCTGAAGGGTAATTAGCTACCCATTCGAATATCAGTTTGGTTTTAAATATTTAATAAAACAGATCTATTGGTATTTTTCTATCGGGAATTATCCAATATCTAAATTTTTGGGTCGATTTTAGATTGGATATTGGATTTTATACCTAAAGTTAATCATGACTTCCAATATCTATTTGTTGCAACGTCTTGCCAACCTATTCATGACTTTATGAAAAGTCAAGTAGACAAAAGCGAAAAGGTTAAAAGAAGACAAAAGTAAATGTGAAGAGATTAAAGTGGCTCAGAAGTAGAACAATTTTTTCTCTAAAAAAGTAATTTTTTATCTATGCAATGTTTTATGCGATGAAAAGTCAAAAACCTATGATCAAAATTATGAACCGAACAAAAATAAATGTATCGGTGTAGATTTCAGATGAACTCTGTNTGTATCGGTGTAGATTTCAGATGAACTCTGTAACGTTAATTTTTGAAAAATTGCATCTAAGGCATGTTTAAAATTTTTGGTTAATTTTTTTATAATTTTCCTATGTAGATTTGATATTTGTTTTGCTTCTGTGCAAGTTTAACATGTTTATGTATTATAGTTAAGACTATATGAATTTTTAAAATAATTTAGGTAATTAGCTTATTTAAAGTGAAGTCTGCAACATTAATTTTTGAAAAATTGCATCTAAGGCATGTTTAAAATTTTTGGTTAATTTTTTTGTAATTTTTCTATGTAGATTTGATATTGTTTATGCTTCCGTGCAAGTTTAACATGTTTATGTATTATAGTTAAGGTTGTATGAATTTTTAAAATAATTTAGGTAATTATCTTATTAAAAGTAGACTTCATTTAAAGTCTACAATATTAATTTTTGAAAAATGGCATCTATGGCTTGTTTAAAATTTTTGGTTCAAACTTGGAGAAATCAAATTCATCTAAGGCACTGTGACTTAGTGATTTTCTTTTTTTTTTCCTAAGTTTTTATTTTGGTTTTGTCCTATTTCTCTCCTATATCTCACACTATTTTTGATATTTTTTTTTGAATATCTATAAATTGGTGTCTTATAAATCTAAAACATCATGATAGAGCTCAAAAATCTGAACATTTGAAATTGAAGATTGTTCAATTTTCATAGATGTACTACAAAAAATATAATCATAATTATCATAATTTACTTATAAATAATTTAATATTTTTCTGAGAAAATTACACAAAAGTTATACATTGCTATTTCGACCAAAGATAAACAAAAATACATCCAAAATCATATTTCTTTAATTATTTGTAACAAAATACTTGAATTTTTATTTATTCTCCCTGAAGAAAAAAATGTTAAGAGGAAATGTTAGGAGAATCATAAATTAATAGTGTAAATGAACTAAAAAGTAAGTAGAAAAAGAAAATTACACGAATCAAAGAAAGTGTGGCAGAAATCAAAGGAATATACAATGTCCAACTTTTATCTGCAGTAGACTCATCCATTAGTCAAGATAAATCTGAAAAAACGAAGTATACAAACAAAAAATGAAGTATGCAAGAAAGGATAATCAAAGTCTGCAAACAAAAAACAAAGTCTGCAAAGACAATTATGAAGTGCAAAAAAGAAAAAAATGAAGTTTACACAAAGGAAAACGAAGTATGCAAAAACAATTATGAAGTCTGCAAAAACAATTACAAAGTCTGCAAAAACAATTACGAAGTCTGCCAATACAATTACGGAGTCTGCAAAAAAGAAAAATGTAGTCTACACAAAGGAAAACGGAGTCTGCAGAAATCTTTGGGATTGGATCTGCTTCTAGAAGGAGGAAAAGATTCAGATCTATAACAGAACAAAAAAAAATCAATACTTTTAACACAATAAAGCATGGATCTGTAACAAAACAAAAAAAAAGTTATATTTTTTAACCCAACAAAGAAAGAAGAGAAAGTACATATTGTGTGGAAGTCAAAGGAGGAGGAGGCGACCGAGATAGAGGAGGAGATGGCGGATCTAGACCGAGAGAGAGGAGGAGAAAGCGGATCTGAAAAAAAATACAAAACGTCAATCGCGAGAGAGAGGGAGAGAGAGAGAGAGAGAGAGAGAGAGAGAGAGAGAGAGAGAGAGAGAGAAGGGGAGAGAGAGGGACTAGACGCCGGCCGGAGACGAAGGAGGAGGCGACGGTGGCGGATCTACAAGAAAAAAATGTGAATTGCGAGAGAGAGAGAGAGAGAGAGAGAGAGACCAGAGTCAACCGCAGTCTATAATTATATTATGTAACAAAAAAAATTAATTAAAATATTTTTCTTATTTTTTATTATTAAATATTTGATTATAATTCATGTGCAGACTCCAGAAGTTTCAAATGCAGATTTCACAGGTAGTCTACAATCATCGAGCAGACTTCACAAGAAATCTACAATATACCCTAAATCCTAAACCTAAACCTCATATTAACCACAAATCAGATATTTCCTCTTTAATACTCATTATCTTATTAAAATTTATAACAAAAACATTAAATTTTCATAATACATTCTTAATAAATTATGCATTTCAAATATAAGAATCACAAATCCTATATAACTACAAACATATGTTGCTAAACCCTAAACCATAACATATTGGTTTGTGAACTATTTGGTCTTTGTTGATTTAATAAAATCACGTTTGGTGAAATTTTATTTCTCATGTTTCAACACTGTCTATAATTATATTGTGTAACAAAAAATTAATTAAAATATTTTCCTTATCTTTTATTATTAAATATTTGATTATAATTCAGGTGCAGACTTCACGAGTAGACACAATCATCGAGCTGACTTCACAAGAAGTCTACAATATACCCTAAACATAATATTAAACCACAAATCAAATATTTCCTCTTTAATACTCAATATCTTATTAAAACTTATAAAAAATATTAAACTTTCATAATACATTCTTAATAAATTATGCATTTCAAATATAAGAATCACAAATCCTATATAACTACAAACATATGTTGCTAAACCCTAAACCATAACATATTGGTTTGTGAACTATTTGGTCTTTGTTGATTTAATAAAACCATGTTTGGTGAAATTTTATTTTTCATGTTTCAACACAGTCTATAATTATATTGTGAAACAAAAAATTAATTAAAATATTTTCCTTATCTTTTATTATTAAATATTTGATTATAATTCAGGTGCAGACATCATCTGAAGTCTACAATGCAGACTTCACGAGTAGACACAATCATCGAGCTGACTTCACAAGAAGTCTACAATATACCCTAAACATAATATTAAACCACAAATCAAATATTTCCTCTTTAATACTCAATATCTTATTAACACCTATAAAAAATATTAAACTTTCATAATACATTCTTAATAAATTATGCATTTCAAATATAAGAATCACAAATCTTATATAACTACCAACATATGTTGCTAAAGCCTAAACCATAACATATTTGGTTTGTGAAATATTTGATCTTTGTGATTTAATATGACCATATTTTGCGGAAATTTTATTTTTCATACTTCAAAACAATATATAATTATATTGTGTAACAAAAATTTTAATCAAAATATTTTTTATATTTTAAATATGAATTATAATTTAAGTGCAGACTTCATTGGTAGTCTACAATGAATCTGCATTGTAGATTGTCGATGCAGTCTACAATTCGGTTAAGGGTATAAACGTAATTGAGTTCCTTATTTTTTTGTTTGGTCATGAGGGACAATATCATAATTTCACTACATTTGGAGGTTACTTTTGCATTTGATTGAAGTTTAAGTTAGTTTTAGTATTTTAATTTAATTTTTAGGTTATTTTTGCAATTATCCCTTTGTTTATTTACTTTACAAATAAATTTTTTTAATAATGGAGACCAAGAAATTTTTTTCACATCTTTTGGTTTATCGACTTTTGAAATTAATTTTGATTTTACCGATGAAAACCGGTAATGTGAAAAAATGTTTCTCTGCAATAAATATTGTGAAGATTACCTTACAAAATCGAATATGTGATCAGTTTTTAAATGATTGTTTATTTTGTTTTGTTGAAAATTACTTGATAAAGTGACAAATGAAATAGTGATGAAAAAGTTCTAAAATATAGAGGAACGTACGATAGTTCTTTAGTTTTTATTTTTATGAGAACTTTACTTTTATATTAATAATATTTTTTAGTTTAATCTTTTATATATAATGTGCATCTGGATCCGCCACAATGTGCATACCTCGATATTGGTATATCGAATATCCAGAACACTTTGTAAGGACCATAAAAGGCTTTGGAACTCTGTAGTCAGCTTATCACGTATAGGCGGAAGAGCATCCCGAGCATGATGTAGAACCGTACCTTCATGGTTACGCATTACCCACGCAGTGCCACATAGTCTGTCCTCACTTAATCAAGAAACGCCAACATTGAGCTTCGCACAAGATTCACTTGGTTTGGTCCACCTGTCACTTTCTAAAGGACTGCTGCGTGTGCACCTGAGCTGATTAATCTTAAACTTTGAACCATTCCTGAGATTCTTCCAGAGACATGGCGAGGACAATGGCCATCTTCAAGCTCTGGTTCGTTGGATAGGTCTTCCTGCTCATGAGACTTCTTGGGTCCTTGTTCGAGACTTGGCAACACAGTTTCCGGAAGCTTGAGGGCAAGCTTGGTCTTGCACCCGGGGTAGTGATAAACCATGGCGTTCGTTTAATAGACGTAATAAGAAACAAAAGCAAACTGAAGATTGAATATAGCTTCTCACATGCTTCATTAATGGTAATTTCATATTTGATTACTTAACAAATGGTTTATGTGCAGGTCACGTGTTACTCATTTCTCTAATTTTACAATTTCATTTAGCTTAATGTAATTATTGGAGTCAGTGTTTAGTTGGCTAGAGAATTAGATTCAGGAAACTAGAGTCTGTTAAACAAAGGGTCAGGCACTGTTCAATAAACCTGTGCAGCTTGTATTTCTTTTCTTCGTATAACGTGTAGTCCCGTACTGCTGGGATTTATCCAGCTTCGGCGGTGTCTCCGGCGATGGACGAGTCAAAGTCTTATCACATTGTCTTAAAAACATGACTTATACCGAATCAGTTCTGAAGCTAACTTTTCAAATACCCAAATAGTATTTCGATCCTAGTGCCGAAACCGAATAATTTATATGCCCAAGCGTAAGTAAAAAACGTCGATAGACTCGGTACATTTATCACTTGGTTTTGACAATGATGCTGTATCTTGTTTTCTTCATCAGCTGTTTTGTTCCATTCTTCGAAAGTGCTAGATTTGTGTCAATTTTAAAAGAAAGTTCAAAATCGACCACAAGTTCTCATCTCCACACTCTTGTTTCTATGTCTCTTACACAAATTTTGTAATGGTAAAACTAACATTACAACAATTACACCGTTTGGTGAAGACACAAACAACCTTTCCTACATGATTCACTCTTTGAAGTCATCCTTGTCATCTTTCGGAATTGGTTGGTTTCTCCAGAACACGGCCAGACCGCTACCACCAAGCTGCAGAATGCCATTGAACATATTTTACACTTTGGAAATTTAAATGTGAAACTTTTGTGAAATGGCTGTGAATACTTACCGCCATACAGACAACACTGACTGCAGAAGGAACAGCAACTAGAGGGTTTGTGAAATGCTTTTGTGCAAGCAAGAACCCTAGCGCCGAACTCTGCGGTTTGAGAAAATGATTTAGTACTTTTTAAAAGACAGGCCCCTAACAAAGGTAGTAAGCAAACAGAAATAGATATGGTATCGGTGAAAATAACATACTTGCATTCCACATTCTATAGAAATGGTGCGAGAAGTGGATTCGCCAAAAGAAAACTTTGAAATCCAATAGCCAATAGCAAAGGCTGCAGCATGAAGGAGTGCCACCGGGAGTATAAGTTGAGTCCCTTGTGTTTTCAAAACCTCTGAAACTTGTCCAATCTTTTCAGAAACAAACCAATACCAATGTCAGTCTCAAAACTCATAAAAGTAGTATATCTGGACTCTGGTTATATCAACTACTTACAGGACTGGCACAGAGAAGGGTGGTCAAGATGACTCCGATTAAAGGTGTTACTGTTATAATCTTCGATGTAAATTTAGGGAAGAACTCGTTGGCCAAAACTGTCGAACAACGCAAAAAGAAGACATTAGTCCCTAAGGATATTCATTGATCAGGAGACACTCAGCACCATACTAACCTCCAACTATAGTAGGCACCAACACTACTTGGAAAGTGCTAACAGCAAGTCCCTGATACAAGAAAATGGATCCATAATTATCTTGTTATAGACTTGTAATTTGCTTCTTTCTACTTAGATCATTCAAAGTAGTAATTTATGAAAAACTTACAGCAGCATCAACGGGAACAAGCTGGCCAGCAAGAAGCTTGGTGAGAAGAGGAGTCATGATAATAGCTCCAATGGTTGAACACCTAATAATTCAAGAGCAAGCTTTTTATAGGTTCCATCACAATCATGAACAACAAAAAGAAGACAGAGAGAAACTAGAAGTATACGTTGTCATTAGTACAGAGAGTGCTACATTTCCTTTGGAGATGTAGGTCGCGACATTAGATGCTTGTCCTCCAGGGCAGCATGAGACTAAGATAAGACCAGTCGCAAGAGGTGCTGAAAGCTTCAGAGCCTTAAAAAGTAAAATTACAGAAAAAAGTTTGTATAAGTTCCTTCCTCAACTAAAATCATAGAGTTTGCAAATGTGCATAAAGTCCATATCAATCCTCTCTACAAAGAGAAAGATCTCAGAGAGTGTGAGTGAGTATTGACAGGAAATGTTGCTGTAGAAAACAAAAGTTAATTCAAACTTTTCAAGGAACATAACAGAAGAACTTAAAAATCAAGTATCAATCAAATAAAATATCGAAAACTCAGAGATTGACATTACCATTGCGATGAGAAAACCTAAGATTGGCTTGATCAAGTATTGTGCAAGAAAACCAACACCCACCTGCAGAAAGTTTATTAACGTTAATCAAGGTTCTATAATTCTATAAATTAACATATACAACAATGTTCATTCACTCTCACCGTCCATGGATTGCGTAAACATCTTCTGAAATCTTCAAAAGTAAGAGTTAAACCCATGGAAAGCATCAGGAAACCCAAACCTAGAGTGAAGAGGTCTGTTTCCAACCATGTAACCTACAAGACATCATCTATTACCACAAGAACACACAGATTGGTAATAACCCAAAAGAAGCAAGAAAAGTCTGAAACATTCATACCAAAGATGGCTTGAAGATGCCAACAAGTGTTCCCAGAATAACCTGCAAAAAAGAAATCACATTACACAATTTCGAGACTATCAGATGCAAATATATATAGTGCTTTAAAGTTCAACAAAAAAAAGTACCCAAAGTGGAAAAAGAGTCGTCAAAAGTTCAATAGTCTTCTCATACTGGCTAAGTTCCTTAGGAGAACTTTCACCTGACAAATCTGTAGCAGCCTTACAAGCTAAACTCCTGTTCTTGTAATGAGATCACTTTCAATTCAGTACACAAAATCTAAGATTTTATTACCAATTTACATCAATTTCCACAAATACCTTGAAGTTGCTTCAAGGGCAAAGACAGAGCGTAATGGTTTATTGTTCTGAAGCCTTAAACTTATTTCAGAGTTATCAACCAAACACAACTTGGGATGAGAATCTGCAAAATTACCAAATGATTTCAGCAAAACAGACTCTTGGAACAATATTTTAAACAAAATTTTTTTGATAATACCTAAATGAATGGTTTGAGGTCTCCTCAAAGCAGGAACCAGAGAAGACTTGATCCAGCATTGACTTAATCTGCAATCTGTTGGCAAGAATCTAGAAATAGAGGCCATGAGAGAGGAGAAAAAGGGTTTTCGGATCTTGGTGAATCAAAAAAATGACTTAGTGACATCTCCGAATAGGTAGGAGACAAAAGGGTTTTGTCTGAGTGTTGAGGAAGATGAGAGCCACACATTCGCATGACCTCTTCTTCAACAATCCTATCTTTACACCCAAAATTGCAGCAACTCCCTCTATATATTTATATATATAAATTATTATTTTCAATTAAATTATTATTAAGTATGTATATTTTTTTGTCTATATAAAAATATTTTATAACAATAAATTTGACATGCATTGAACATATTTCGATTCATTGTTAAGGAAATCACGCATTCGTTTACATTTTTAATTCATATCCGTACAAAACTATTATAATTTGAGAATCTATACTATTTTTTTTTCCAACATATAAATATTAAAACTTATAATTCATATCCGTACAAAACTATTATAATTTGAGAATCTATACTATTTTTTTTTCCAACATATAAATATTAAAACTTAAAATAGCAAAGAGTTTACAAAAGAGCATTGTTTTTCTAAGTTATGGATCTTACGAGAGAGAAAACGGCCAAAAACTAAGCGAACTTCTTTAATCGGGCCATTTCATACATAAATATGATGTCTTCATCTGTATCTACATAAACTACCTAAAAATTTAAAAAATAGACACGAACTTACCAAAACAATGCTAAAACCTACATTGACCGTTAATCTCGTTAGTTAACAGTAATCCACCGTTACTAACCGTTTAGTGACAAGTGGCATGTGATATGGCTTAATTGGTGTTGATATGGCGTTTTTAATTAAACGACATCATTTGGCATGTTAAGAGACAAAAAAAAATTTGTGTTGAGCGATGTCGTTTTATATTTGGGTGATTAAAAACCCTAAAACCTTTCATTCTCTCTCAGCCGTTTGCCTTTGTGTCGTTCTCTTCTAAGCCAAAACCTAATAAAATTCTGAAAACCTAATAGAGTTTTGGTGGTGGTTATATATTGATGCTTTGGAGCTGAGAAGTAAAAAGTAAAATCGAGTGATAGTATGAGGTAAGTTTAGTAATAGTTCTGGGAAAATATTGTGATTTTGATAAATCTATATGTTTGCATTGAAATCGAAGAATAGAGTGTATGATTTACAAAGAATTTCGATCTGCAATGTACAAGTTTTAGAGATATGCAGAGATTTGTGTTTCCATTGAAAATTTCTCTTTCTCGCAATCTTTCTTTATATAGTTTCATATTTTGTAACCTGTAGAATCCTTTTGTGATGACGTGAAGATCAGTCTTTCTTTGGTTTTATAGTTTGTAAATGTATAATCCTTTTGTCTTTCTCTCTAGCTTTTGACTTTCTTAACCCACTTCTATCTAAATTTCTTTCAACCTTCTTCTGTAGTGTTTAATTACTAGAGAGCAAACGACATCTCTTTTTGTGATTTATAGTAAAATTTTTTGATTTTATGAGATTTGTGATTAATAGTGAAATTTGTTTACACTAAAATATCGGAGCAATCTATTTGTGTTTGTGGATGATTATTTGTCTTCATAGTCTCATATATGTTGATGCTTATTTGTTGATGATTATTTATTTACAGAATTTTGTATGTGTTGATTAAAATTTGTTACTTTTTGTGTTTACAGTGAAAAGTATGTAATATGATACAATTTTTTTTTTGGTATTTTATAAGTAATTTGCATCTCTGAGATTAAGTTTCTTTAGGGATTATTCTGCAGGTTTGAGAGGATGGAATGTTGGTGTTTGGAACAGATGAATGTTGGTGTTTGGAGCAGCTGATTTTTGGTGCTTGTTGGAAAAACTTAAATCAAATGTAATTTTTTTTTCAAGACCTATTTATTAGATATGTTGAACTTAAATCAGATGTATTTAGGATTAAATGTACATGTTTCACTCTACTTTTGAATCCCATGTTCTTTTGAATCGCATGCTCTTTATTCATTCACTAATTGTTTTAGAAACCAAACCATGTGTAATTCAAATTTTTTTTTCCGTCTCTTAACATGCCAAATAAAAATTTTTATAAAAGAAAAAAAAACACCATATCAGCACCGATTAAGCCACATCACATGCCACTTGCCACTAAACGGGGCTTTAAATGGCTATTTAACGGTGAATTACTATTGACTAATGAGGTTGACGGTCAATGTAGGTTTTAGCATCGTTTTTGTAAGTTCATGTCTATTTTTTGAATTTTTAGGTAGTTTATGTAGAAACAAACGAAGACATCATGTTCATGTATGAAACGGCCTAATCGAAGAATTCACTTAGTTCTTGGCTGTTTCCCCCCTACAAGCTAACCAATCCGCTTTCATATTGAGAAATCTAGGAATCTGGTGAAGGGAAAAACTGGAAAAACTTCTATGAAGGAAATCAAACTCTACTAAAAACAGCGAGAAGGCTGGCTACTCATCGGTTTGTCACCATCTTGATAAGCTCTGCACTATCTGTTGCACATTAAACTTTTGTAATACCCAAAGTTAGAAGAGATTTCATAACCTATAGAACTGCTTCAAATTCAGTGTGAAGAGGTGATAAACAACGAGGAATACCACAAGCTCCCACATTTCCCTCCATAGTAGAGTCATCAAAGCACTACCAACCCAAACCCAAGAAGAGTTCTGAATCTTTCCAGGAACCATCTAAAAAACATCGATAACCAGTAAAACTAGGATCACCAATCCCAGGCTTTGACACTACCACCCATAACTCATTTGGACTGACTTGATGAGTTTTATAGGAATCTTCAAATTTCCTTTGATCCTGTAATTGAAACCATTCCTTAACCTCAACCTCCGCAACCTGTAGGAGGTCTTTCGGATTCCTATCCAAATTAGATAATATTTTTTTTTTCATTTCTAGCTTTCCTGATATTCCATAAAATCCAGGGAAAACTTCGAAATTCCTCAAAGTCCGGTATCCTCCAAAAAAGGTATTTCAAATTAGAATAAACAGAGGACATTGGAAACACCCCTATACCGGAAGGTATATTCAAAAGGGTCCATGTTTGAAGAGCTGGGGGACATTCAAAAAGAGTATGATTTATTGATTCCTCCTCAGCACCACAAAGCGAACACCTACTATCGCATCTAACACATCTTTTTTTACGGTTCACCCGAACTGGAAGACAACCTGACACTATTTTCCAAATGAAATGTCTAATCTTAGGGGGACATTCAATTTTCCATCCTTGGTCGTGAATCTCTTCCAAAGAAAGACCATAACGTACTACCTCACCATTCGTGAAGGTCGTTTCAATCCTGTAACCCAACTTAACCGAATATCTACATGATTTATTGTAATACCATCCAAGATAGTCCGGCTTGCTCATATTTGGAATCTTGATACCCAAAATCAAAGGTACATCCATAGGATCAATCAATTGTTTAATAAGAGGAATCCTCCAAGATTTTTGTCAAAAAATCTCAACCTTTAAATAGTATAGATTCTTTGGAGAATCTATACTACTAAAAGGTTGAGATTTTTTGACAAATAAATATTAGGGCTGGTTATATTTACTAAGAAAATTTATTATCTTTAAGAACAAGCAAAAAAAAGTATGACTAGCGAAAAGTTTTTTTAAAAAAACAAAAATTGGATTAAATCTTAAATATATAAATTAGCCCAAATTTAAATGGGCGAAAATAAAACATTAAAACAGGAAGATTAATATTTTTATTCCATTTTTTTCTCAACTTAACTCAAATCCGAAGATAGTGAGTCCAGAAATCAGGTACATTATTCACAAAATCAAGATTCCTAGCTAAACCTCGAACATTGCGGGCTAGAAAGTCGGCCTTGTGGTTAATGGCGCGCAAGATCAAAACTAAGGAGCAAAGTCTGAAAGAGCTCCTAAGCCTTGAAAAATCATCTAGGTATGGTGAAAAAGCTGGTAAAGCAGAAGGATCTTCGATCATCTTCACTAGTTCTGAGCAGTCAACCAGGAACTCTACTTCCAAAATCTGAAGAGCTAATAAACAAGTCATAGCCCAAAGAAGAGCTTCAAACTCCGCATGCAAAGGAGTGAGGCTACGTCTAATCCATGAGCTCCCATATTCACACCTCCACACTCGAAAGGAAATCAATACCAGCCTAATCCCGAGCAAAGATCAAAATCTTTCCATGAGGCATCTACCATACATATGTGTCATGTAAAATCCGGGTTTACTGTGATGGGTCTAAAGATCGATGCTGTTTGTTTTTGCGAAATGATCAGAATATCTCCATTCGTTCTAATATTATTTGTCTGTGCTTTAGTCCAAGCAATCGCCTCAGATTCTGCTTCCAGAGTGATATCCCTAGGATTTTTCACTTTGTTTGAGAAAGCTTTCTCATTTCTTGCCTTCCAGAGGAACCAAAGAAGCTAGGGGAAAACTTATAAAATCATTTTTTTTTGAAATTCTCCATATAAGATGGTCCATATTCGAATAAATAGACGAACATCGAAAATGAGGACAAGATGGTATCTTAGATAACGCCCAAGTTTGGACAGCTAGTGGACATTCAAAAAGTACATGATTAATTATTTTTTCATCTGCCACGCAACTATCACACTATTGGTCACATTGTATACCTCGTCTTACTATATAAACCTTAACATCCAATTGATCCGTAACAGCTTGCCACATAAAATGTTTAATCTTTTAAGGTGCTTTAACATTCCAAACTTGAGATTGTATGTTCTGTATATTAGGGCCATAGGAGACAGGAGAGTATTGTCCAATATTTCGTTCCACCCAATATCCTGTCCGTACCATGTAAACACCTGATTTTGTGTAATGCCCACCTAAACCTATCAGGGCGTGGATACCTTGGGATATGTAAGCCTAGTGTAATGGTAGCATCTTGTGGACAATATGATTGTCTAACCAAGGAAATCATAAGGTTAAACCAAAAAACCAAAAAAAAGAGAAAGAGATCTATCCCTTGTTCCAATTATGTTGTTTCAAAGTTGATCTTACCAAACAAATATAAATCCGCTTTATTAGGACACATAGTCCAAATACGAACAAAAAAATAGAAGCTCAATAACTTTTTACCTTTGTATTTGTTGTTTTGTCAAATTGCTGAAAACATATGTGTGCTTTTTCTTAAGAACAATCTCTTTTTCTTTATCCACTACACTTTTGAGACCCTTATTTGGAATCTTTATTCCTAGTGCGCTTAAAAGCATCATTCTTTCAACATTTATAGAAACAGGCATAGTCATTATAAGTTTATAGCATTTAGTTGCAGTTACAAAAGAAATCCAGAGGGTTGTGTTAGCGATTGTTAGTTCAACGAATACAGTCTACTATATATAGTGATATCGCATTAGCAGTATGCAATGTCACAACAAACGATATCAAAATATCGAAAGGCAAGATGTGTAATAACCTTTCTTGGACTTATGGCCCTTTTGTCTTATGTCTCATTAATCATGCTCAAACTAATCTGCAAGAAAGGG
This sequence comes from Lepidium africanum, assembly GCA_900406405.1. Taxonomy (NCBI): domain Eukaryota; kingdom Viridiplantae; phylum Streptophyta; class Magnoliopsida; order Brassicales; family Brassicaceae; genus Lepidium; species Lepidium africanum. The sequence goes on along the minus strand of OVAX01001499.1, from coordinate 28,162 downwards.
AAAATGTTAGAGATGAGGTGGATTCTTCTGAATCAGCTTGCTTTGTTGGGCTCGGCTCATCGGCCTCCAATATGTGAGTGAGAAATTTACCATCTGTTTAGATACATGTAAACAAAAAAATAAAACCTAAAAGAGAAGCCTATTCGTCATTTCAAAGCCCCCATCCAATTTCAATTTTATTAGAGATGAAATCCATAGAAATTCAATAAAACTTCTCACAATCAAAATGTATAAAATAATTAGTAAAGTGTTAGTATAAAGATGAATGATATCATCACCTATAGACGTGAGAGTTTTATTGTAGATCCTGAACTTCCTAAGTCGATATCCACTGGATATTCTCTTGTTACTCTACCAAGTAACACCTAAAGTGTTTTGAAGAAACATTAAACTCAAACCAAATTGATTGATTATTCTTTAATTAAGCATTTGAAGAAGATTTCAATACATCTGCTTTTGTAAGTAATGCTTAGAGCTTCCATATAGAATAGCAAAAGCTCCATGAGAATCAATGTCTCACGTATGCTGAAATTTCCTCCCCGCTGCAAGTCATGTTCTCTTCATTAGGTATCGCTTCTTCCCACACAAATATATACTGCATTGTCAAGGCCTTTTCCAACACCATCTCCCTAACAGATCTGAACGTCTTTTGTGGAAACTACCTAAATAGACTTTCAACGATTGTGTGGTGAAGAGAAAAGAATCAACAACCCGAAAGACATCATCTTATTAGATATCTTAATGAGTATTTTATTGATATATCAAATATAAGTCAATTGTAGATAGAAAAGTTGAGGTAAGTAATACTAGTAGAGGAGAGAGAGACGTAACTTCGTTTGCTTGATCACTTGTAAGCACAAAAAAGAACGATGGTGAAAAAAGAAAATGGTGGAGCATCTGATATATTTTGTATTTCAGTTTTGCTGAGTCTCCTGAAAGAATAAAATATTTCTTAAAACATTAAAATAAAATGTAATCAAAATCCTCAAGAAAATTCGAGGCTTTAGGAGGCGTTATGTACATTAAGATTTCTCTGTAATGTCAAACTTTAAAACCTCACATATGAATTATTATACAAAAAAAAAAAAAGATTCATAAAAGAAACAAACATTATAATCATTTGGTCTGAAGCTTTGGATGACGGCCCATGTTCCCGTCAGAAGTCTCGGTAGCCCAATTATGAATTCATTAACCTCCTGCAAAATCACACTAAGGTTAAATCTCTGAATTAATTATCTATTATCTCTTATTTGGCAATTTTTAATAGTCTGGTCACAAGTTTTTACCCTTTATTTATGGAAATTGAATTCAAATTCAGATTTATTGAAATATAGATACTATTCCAAATTCAAGTAATAACACGATTAAATACAAAAGATAATTGTGAATTAATTTAAGGTAATAAATATCATCGTCTTCAAGACATCATCGTCTTTTACACCATTATTTCTACTATTGTTGTTAAAACTGCATGAACATGATCTTTGATGAATGAAAATTAAAAAATTATTGAAAAAATTAAATATATATATATATATATATATTGATAGGTATAATGGCATCAAAAAATTTGTATTTTTGCAAAATTAAAATGTGATAGGGTGATCATTGTTTAATTAGTATATAGTTTTATTGATTTTCTTTTTAATTTGTCACAATAGTAATTAGTGAAGGTTGATTGATTATTAAAAAAAAAAATCTAAAAATAGAATAAATTCAATGATTTCGTTTTTTATAGCAGATTTCAGATACTTCAATTAATAAATAATTCAAATAAGCAACTATATTTAAAAATAATAAAACAAAATACTTACATGTTCGAATGAATCCAATGAAAATAATCTACTATAAAAGGTTTCTCCTATAAAACAAAAACTATATTATATTATATTATAATATATGCTAAATAAAAACTTTGAAGTTTCTTAAATCATATTAGATTTATCTTATAAAACAAAAAACAAAATATATTAAATTTAAAATATGCTAAATAAAAATACATAATTGCTAAATCATAATAAATTTATCTTTAAAAAACAAAAATTAAAATTATATGAAATAAAAACATATGTTAGAATAATTATATCTGCATAAACAAATTTTTAAATCAAAAATACTTACATTTTTCGGATGAATTCAAAGAAGAATTATTTATTATAATAGATTTTTTCTGAAAAAAAAATAAATTAGATTAAATTAAACATATGAAGTCTAAAATACTTACATATACATGAGAACAACTAGAATTTCATTAAATTTAAGCATAAACCAAAATAAAGAAACTATATTAATATAAAAAAACATGATGAGACATTTTTTGAGAAAGAGCATATCAAAAAAAGCATTTTTCAAAATTACTCTATAAAAAATTTAATATTTAAAAAACTCTCTGTAATAATAAATTTTTCCTACATTATTTTTTTTATTAAACTAAAATATATTTCTGAAATTTTTTAAAAAAATTTAAAATACTTGCATATACAGGAGAACAATTAGAATATCACTAAACTAAAACATAAACCAAAGTAATAAACAATATTAATGATAAAAAATCAAGAATTTAGAAAAACTTACATGCTCAGATGAATTCGATGAAAAATTACATATTATAATTGGTTTGTCCTAAAAGAACGATAATTAAAAACTTGGTAAATTTTAAAAGATACTAAATTAAAAACAAAATTTGTTTAAAACATATTAATAAAGTTAATACTTACATATTGGGGAGAACAATCTTCATCAATATTTTGATATATGGTATGAGAAATAGAAAACAACTCAACAAAATATGTAAAGTATATAATCATGATTTTGTAAGGATAATCAAGGTATTCACAAACAAGCTTGCGACTTCATAACAATACACTTTTGAATGATTAACCATTGACCAACCTTTACATATTTTTGGAATTTAGGCACATGATGTGTTCTTATAGAAGCTTGAATAAGAGATCTCTAAAATACAAAAAGTAAAAACAAATACAAAATTTGATTAGCATACAAACAATTGACAATAAAATCATAATATGAACATGAATAACTAAACAAACCATCTCATTAGTTAAAATAATATCCATGGTATCATTTACAAAATTACCAAGCGGATTCAAGAGCAATTATAACATGAATTCTCCACGTTTATTTGAATGATTTAAGATAGGAAATATTATCAAAAGAACCCATGAGAAAAAAACACTAAATAGATGAGAATAATAATGAGAGAATTGCTTAGAGAATGAACTAATAAATAGAGTATTTATATATAAAAATATTAGGTCAACTTAGAAAAACTAAAACTTTCAATAAAATATAATAAAAATCTATGATATATGTAGATAAAGTATTTCAAAATTTATTTTTTATGAATCGAAACAAATATGTAGTCTCTGTTCGAGCAAGACTTAAGTACGAAGAAGCGGCTTTCTTGCTGTTTCGTATGATTTCGTTTTTTCCGATTTCAAAGTTCCGACTTTGTTTTGTCTTTGTGTTCTTGTCTGGCTTTTCTTTTTCTTCCTTCTAGTTCATCGCATTTTTGAATGACATCATGCTGGATCGAGAGAGATCTCGAGCAAAGCCGAGTGACGGTGATTGGAGTACTGTTAACCTTGATGGCTGGGCTGGCCAGTCCCATCTTGAGGCGGTAGAAGCCATATCTAGGCTCCCCGCTTTAAAGGAAGACTTTGATTGTGTTAAAGACGTGTTGAAGCTGGAAGAGAAGAACGTCTTGAAACTGGTTGAAAAAAATGCGGCTCTCACCGAGTCGCTGAATTGTGTCGAAACCGATCGGAATAACGCTTTCAAGGTCACTGAGAAGGCAAATGACAAGGAGCTAGGACTCCATACTGAGTTGGATTCTATGAAGGATAATTTTGACCTCCGACTTCACCAGGCCCTGATCTTGGAGAAAAAGAAGACTTTTCAAAGTGTTCATGACCAACTAAACGGGCGCTTTGAGAGGATTGCCGCTCGGTTTAACGATCTCGATGTTAACCTGGAGGCCCGGCTGGCCTATGCTCAATATGTCAGTTCGGATAATGGTCTCCGCCTTGTTTCGCGCCGAGGGGACAACATTCCAACAAAGGTTTTGGATCACGTGAACTCCGAGTTGGCTAATTTCAAGGAGATTGTCAATGGGGAGAACCTTACGGCGCTTCTTCCTGAAGACTTGGTCATCCCGGTTTTTGAGACAGGCGAGGCTTCCAATGCCGGTGGTGAGATTGAATTCACAGAAGCACATTGGTTCTTGCTTTAGTTTTTCCAGTTTTGGCTTTTCAGGGTCATCTCTTTTTGCTCTTGTAATCGGCTCCTTTTTCAGAGTCATCTCTTTTTACTCTTGTGATCAGCATCTGTCTTGTAATTATATCTCTGCAAAAAGGGACTTAGTCATTATTTTCATTTTTGTAACCCAAATTTTTAGTCCGTCTTCAAAGTCGAAGAATATGAAATGAAAAGTTTATTTCTGAATTAAAGTTGAGTTGACAACTCAGTTGCGGAATGCAAATGTTTCACGAACTTTCTCTTTAATGAGCATAAGAGATAAGCCTGAGAATCAGATCTCGTTTAAAGTAGGAGGGAAAAAACCCAATGTTTTTGGCCCTTAAAGCTGAGATTTTAAGAGTTGGCTTAAGTTTGTTTAGAGAATTTGATTTCGGAGTACCTTATGAGAATAAGACCTCATTTTTTTTGTGTGTAAAACTTTTGCTTGTTTGCTTGCTCTCTTTTTTTAGTGAGAGTGTAATCTCGGTAATTTTTTACAAAACTATGTTTTTTATTAGTCGAGAACGAGTCCCGACATTCTGTACGAAACTATGTTTCATCTTTTGGGTGAGAATTTAATCTTGGCTAGCTTGTACAAAACTATGTTTTGTCTTTTGCGAGAACGAGTTCCGACTTTCTGCACGAAACTATGTTTTGTCTTTTGCGTGAGAGTTTAATCTCGGCTAATCTGTACAAAATTTTGGTTTGTCTTTTGTGAGAACGAGCCTCGACTTTCTGCACGAAACTATGTCTTGTCTTTTGGGTGAGAATCTAATTTCGGCTAGTCTATACAAAACTTTGTTCTGTCTTTTGCGAGAATGAGTCCCGACTTTCTGCATGAAACTATGTTTTGTCTTTTGGGTGAGAATTTAATCTCGGCTAGTCTGTACAAAACTTTGTTTTGTCTTTTGCGAGAACGAATCTTGAATTTCTTTATGAAACTATGGTTCATCTTTTTGGCGAGAATTTTGTTCTCAGCTTTTGCGAGTTGGGGCATAGGCCCCTATTTTTCTGAGTCTGAGATGGGGACTTCTAAAAATTTTATTTAGTTTTAGCTGCAGCCGAAGGTTACATAGGTACCCCGAAGGGATCAAGTCGAAATGTAGTTCTGATTACATGATTAAGTAATTAGAGATGCACCAAGTAATGTATCTAAGACTCTGAGTTGGCGTGTCTTCAATAGTAGTATCGATTTAAGTTGATGGAGTTCCAACTTCGTGGAATCATATCTCCTTCAATAGTTGAGATTTCCTATACCTCGGGTTTCACGACTTTACAGATGATGTAGGGCCTTTCCTAGTTGTCACCGAGTTACCCCGTGTTTAGTTCAGCTGTGTTCTCAAACACTTTTCGGAGTACTAAGTCTTCGACTGCAAAATTTCATCCTCAAACTTTCTTGTTATAGTACTTTGCGGCTTGTTGCTGATAATTTTGCACTCGGAATAGTGCATCATCTCGCTGTTCTTCCAAGTTGTCGATGTTCATTTCCATTGTTTTATTGTTAGAACTTTCATTCTCAGGGGAATGTCTTTGGTGTAAAGTCAGAATCGTCACTTCTGATGGAGCCATTGCCTCTATTCCGTGAGATAGAGAGAAAGGGTTGCGTCCGGTTGAACGTCTTGGTATAGTCCGATGTGACCATAGAACTCTGTCCAACTCATCAGACCAGTTCCCTTTCTTAAGCCTTTTCTTAATTCCATCCAATATCTGCTTGTTTGGTTCCTCAGCTTGCCCGTTTCCTTGCGTATTCTACAGAGTAGACTTACTTACTCGTATATTCCATCTAAAGCCAAAATTAGTAAACTTTGCCGAGATGAATTGAAATCCATTATCGGTAACTATCTCGTAAGGTAGTCCATATCGGCAGATGATGGTTTTCCACACGAACTTGACCACGTCCTTATTCTTAATGTGAGAATAAGCTTCAACTTCAACCCACTTAAAGAAGTAATTGGTTATTACAAGTATAAAACATTTTTGCCGAGATGCTAGTAATGGACCGACTATATCCATTGCCCAACACATAAATGGGTATGGCATGATTGACAAGGTTAACTCTTTTGTTGGAGCATGGATTATGTGTCCATGTTGCTGACATTTGTCACACTTGGCCGTATATTGCTCACAATCTTGTGCCATTGTTGGCCAAAAGTATTTGAGAGTTCATATCTTATGCACAAGTGATCTTCCGCTATTGTTGTTTCCGCCGGCTCCTTCATGCATGACTTTGGTTATTTCGTTGCCATGGATACAAGTGAGTATTTCGTTTGCACTGTGCTGGTGCAACTTTCTGTTGACATGCGCATAGAAAGCACACTTAGCCTTAAGTCGCCGTATTGTACATCTATCTTTCGGAGCTTTTCCATCTATGATGTATGCAAGAATTTCATATCTCCAATCGATCTTTTTTCCTCCAGATTGCGGGATTTTTGGCATTTTTGTATCAAGTTCATCTACTATGTTGGTAATTGCCGAGACAAGATCAAGGTCTCCTTTTGGTAAGCTGATACTTGGTTGATCTATGATTTCAACTAGTATAACTCGTCTTTGAATAGGGTCTGTTGTGGATGCTAAAGCTGCTAAGCCATCATCCAAAGTATTCTCTGCTAGGGAAATCTTTTTGACTTTAAATTTCAAACCCTTTATCAATTCTTTGACGCCTTTTAGATATGCTTCCATTTGGTCATTCTTCATGTCATAGCCTCCATTGACCTGGTTGACTACCAACTTTAAATCACAATAACATTCGTCTTTAGTTGCTCCGATTTCCTTGGCTAATTGGATCTCTGCGATGAATGCTTCGTATTCGGCTTCATTATTTGATGTTGGGAAGGCAAGTCGGAATGACTGCTATAATGCTTCTCTGGTAGGACTTTCTAGTCAGATCCTAACCCCGGAGCCGTGTTGAGAAGATGATCCATCAACAAAAAGTTTCCAAGTTTGGAGAACTTTGTCCGACTCCAAAGGTTCCAAGTCGGGAGATAGCTCGATTAGGAAGTCAGCCAGAACTTGCAATTTTGCACTTGTTCTTCCTTTAAACTCGATGTCATACTAACTTAGTTTAATAGCCCACTAAGTTAATCTTCCAGATTGGTTTGGGCTGTGCAGTATTGTTCGTAACGGATGGTTGGTGAGTATGATGATAGTGTGAGATTGAAAATATGGTCTCGACTTTCTTGCCGAGGTTACGACTGCTAAGGCAAGCTTTTATGTAGTCGGAGACCGAGACTCTGCTCCGTCGAGAGACTTACTAGTGTAGAATATTAGATGTTATGTTCTTCGATCTTCTCGAACGAGTACGCTGCTTGAAGCCAATACCGAGACTACGATATATAAGTAAAGTGGTTCTCCGTCTGCAGGCTTCGCCAAAATTGGTGGAGTTGATAGATATTATTTTAACTCAGAAAAAGTGTTTTCGCACTCTTCATCCCACTTGAAGTCTTTATTTCCTCGTAATAGTTGGTAAAATGGAAGACATTTATCTGTTAACCGGGAGATAAATCAGTTCAATGCGGCAATTTTGCTAGTTAACAGTTGAACTTCTCGTTTATTCTTCGGCGAAGGCAGCTCTTGGATTGCCTTGCTTTGTTTTGGATTTGCTTCAATCCCTCTTTGAGTGACTATGTAACCGAGAAACTCTTTCGAGGTTACTCCAAAGGTACACTTTGCCGGGTTGAGTTTTATATGATACTCGTTCAATGTTTAAAGCAACGCGCTAAGATTATATACATGATCTTCAGCTCTTTGTGACTTGGCCAACATGTCGTCTATTTATACTTCCATTGTTTGATCGAGTTGGTCGGCAAACATCCTGTTTACCAAACGTTGGTAAGTTGCGCCTACATTCTTCAAACCAAACAACATGACTTTGTAGCAATACGTTCCTCATTCTGTTATAAATGAAGTTTTCTCCATGTCGTCGGGATGCATCATGATCTAATTAAATCCCAAGAACGTGTCCATAAACGAGAGAAGCTCGTTTACTACTATTTCCTTGATAATTCGGTTGATGTTAGGTAAAGGGAAGCTATCCTTTGGGCAAGCCTTGTTCAAGTCGGTAAAATCTATGCAGACTCGCCACTTTCCATTTTTCTTTGGCACTACGACTGGATTAGCTAACCATTCTGGATATTGTACTTCAACAATGAATCCAACATCGATTAGTTTCTTGACTTCATATACCACGACTTTCATCATTTCGGGACCTAACTTGCGCATCTTCTCTTTAATCGGCTTGTATGTCAGATCGACATTCAATCTGTGACTTGCTACCTTCTGATTGATCCCAGGTATATCTTTGACTATCTATGTGAACATTGTCACGTTTTGCTCTAGAAGTCGAATAAACTTTTCTCGGATAGGATTGCTCAAATCGACTCCAATGTTCACACACTTTGCCGAGTGTGTTAAGTCAGTGTTTACGAGCTTAATACTTGATTTATCAGGCTTTTTGGGAACGGGAGGTTCTGAGATGGTTTTGCCGCTGACTAACACCATGATCATACATGACTTATATTGTAGTTTCAATTCGGCAATGTAACAAGTCCGAGACATCTTCTCATCTCCCTGAAGTGTGTAAACTCCTTCACTAGTTGGAATTTTTACGCATTGATGATAGCTTGATGGAATAGCTTTCATCACATGAATCCATGGTGTTCCTAACATCATGTTGTAAATTGGTGGTTTGTCTACTACCAAAATTTTGATCCACCTCGTGATTCCAGCTACTCGGATGGCTAGTTTGACTGTTCCTATCACACGGATTGTGCTTCCATCAAATGCAGTCAACATTCTATCAACCAGTTTGATTCTGACGTTTGGTAGTGCCATCTTATCCAACGTCTTTTGGAAGATTAAATCCACCGAACTTCTAGTGTCGATAAGTATCCAAGATACATCACAGTCGATAACTCGAAGCTTGACGACTAGCGGGTCGTTATGCGGAGATTATACCTTTTCAACATCCTTTGCTGTGAATGTTATTTGAGAGTCCATTGTTCCTAGGTTTTGAGTGGCTGGTTCGAGGTTGACCGCAACTACAACCTTTTGCTTGTACTTCTTTATCGACCTTATCGAGTCATCACAGAATTGTAGTCCTGCCATGATTACGCTGACATGAACTCTCGGAGACCCCGACTCGGTAGTCTCCTTTTCTTGCCTAAGTTGTTTAGACTTTTCCTTGGTGCCGCTATCCTGATTAGCCACTTTGTAAGCTACATCTTGCAATTTGGCTTCTCTCCGCTTTTGTGCTTTAAACTTTGAGTCTCTTCTTCTGAGACGTTCAAGTCTCCTTTGTTGAACTTCTCAGCAAGTAATTCTTGCAATTTTTTGCACTTTGAGGTCGAATGACCTGGTCTATTGTGGAATGCACAATACACGTTCCGGTTGTAGGTGTTGTTGAATGGTTTCTTGGGGGCCAGACTGTCAGTTTCCCCGACTTGAAAAGTTGTAGCCAAGTTTGCTTTTCTTTTGTAGTTATGTTATCTGGGCTCATGGTACTCCTGCTTAGATTCTTTTGTTCCTGAATCTCGCTGATCTTTTTGAGTTTTTGTGAGGATCAGCTTCTCCTCAACGTTTTCTGCATACCTCCCCGCTCTACAAAGGGCATTTGAGATTGTGGTTGGCTGATTTACGAAAAAATCCCTTCGTAAGGCTTCTTTGCTAACCATCTTGGTTCTTAGAGCCTCAATCGCCATGTCGTTGCTGACTTTAGCCTTTGTTAGGATTTTCCGAAAATGCCAGAGATACGATATTAAAGACTCGTCGAAGCCTTGATTTAAATATTGTAGTTCTTTTGTAAAAGTATCTTGGTTGACGAATAGAGCGTATTGCTTCATGAACTGCTTGGCAAGTTGATTGAAGCTATCAATTAATCTTGTTGGCAACTTGGTGAACCACACCAATGCGTCACACATTAAGTTCTTAGCAAAGAGTTGACAGTATGCTGCATCCTCTTGATCAGGATGGTAACTTGTTCCATCCATCATGAATTTGAATGCACTCATGAATTCCAATGGGTTGGTAGTTCCGTCATGCGAATGACAACGTAATCTCGGTCCTCGGTTTACCGAGACTTTCTTCAACCTCGGCGAGAATGGAAATTTGCGAGCTTGTGCCAAGATTCGTCCAATCTCTGGTGTCGAGCTGGTTGCTTGGTGGAATTGCGACCTCATGTCTTCCATCATCCTAAAGACGGTTGTCGTGTCCAACATCGCTAGTACTTGTTGCACTAGGGCATGCTGCATCACAGATTATCCTAGCCCCGAGATGTTGGTGGGCTGACTCGGCATGTTTCCGAATAGATTCCTTTGCACACTAACCAATATTTCCTCGTTTGGTCTGTTGGTTTGTGTGATGGGGATTCCACTCCCATTTACCCTAGACTCAAGTTTGTCAAATCTTTCAGTGTTTCTTTGGTTTGCTGCTTCATGTTGCACTATCAAGTTGCGCACCATGGTTTCGAGCGATGGTGGCCATGCAGGTGGCCTTGGGAGTTCAGTGACTTTTCGAGATTTCTCTCGATTGTCCTCCCGAGTTTGAACAGAGTTCAAAGTTGATCCGAGAGTCGAATCGATTTGTTCTTGGAGATTAGGATCCTTCCTTTCTAGCGAGTTCATGGTGACTTCGTTTTCAACCATCCTTTACTTGCTAGCTTTCACTTCTTTCTCCTGTGTAAAGTAGTCCTTCAATGTCATCCCCACAGACGGCGCTAACTGTTCGAGTAGGACTTCGCACAAGGTACGAAATCCGGCTCTGAGATTATAGAGGGAAAATGGGCAAGGATTCTGATCAATATGGAAAAAAAATAGATTGCCAAACGTAAGAATGCCCAGTTCAATGGATATTGCTTAGTGTGTAATGAGAATAAGCCGATCTCCTTTTCAAAGGAATTCTTCCGAGTTGACAGCAGATGTCCAAGATGAGACTCCAAATGTCGTGCTGAGTTCAAGACTTAAGATTTTTTGTCCATTGTTTCCCGTGGACCGAATTACGATCTCAGATCCACTTGCAACAGTCTCCATTCATAGAAAATTTCGGAATTTTTGTTGGCATATAATTCGGAATGATATTACTTACCAAATTTCGAATACAATATTTATGAAAAATTCAAAAATTAGATATGACCCAAATTGTGGATGGATTATCTACAAATTAACATAATAAAAAATTTAATGTTGATTAATAAGAGAAATGAATATTTACATTTATGATATTATTTTAATAATTCCGAATTAATAATCATCAATTATTATTGATTATAAATTTTTTGATTTTATAATTAAAAAACTCATAATTAATTAATTATTTAATTTGTAAATTATATTATTATAGGTATTTTTCTATAAAAGAAGAGAAAATTTAAGAAAATAAATATCATCCGCTCCAAGACATCATCTTTTACACCATTGTTTCCACCATTGTTATCCAAATCTCTATGAACATGAACTTTAATGGAAGTAAAATCAAACATTATTGAAGATTTATTTTTTAAAAAATATTGCAAGGTTAAAATGGGGTAAAAAAGTTTTGTAATTTTTTCACAATTTATATGTGATAGGTGAGCCTTTTTTTGATTTTAAATAATTTTTCTGAATTTTTTTAATCCATCATTGGAGAGAAATGGTTATTAGTGAAGATTGATCGATTATCCGAGAAATATTTTTAGAAATGATACTATATTTATTAATTTTGTATTTAATGATCATCAATTATTATTGAGTATCAAATTTTAATTTTATAATTAAAAGTTCGTAATTAATTAATTATATTATTTATAAATATTAATATTTTAAGAATTTTCTTATAATAAAAGAGTAAATTTAGGAATATAAATATCATCTTCTTCCATAAATCATCATCTTCTCCGAGCCATCTTCTTCTTCTACAACGTTGTCTCCACTATTGCTGATCAGATCAGAGCTCCGGCATCTGAAAACTCAAATATTTTGGGAAACTTTTTTGAAAAAATATTGTTGGGGTTGATGGCGTAAAATATTTTTAATTTTTTTCATAACTATATGTGATAGGGGGAGCCTTGTTTTGAATTTTGATTAATTTTCTTAATTTTTCTGATCCGCCATTAGAGAGCTATGGAGATTAGAGGAGGATTTGACACTAATCCGCAAATAAAAAATAGTTGGTTTCCCTTATTGTATTTAATTAAATTTGGAAACGGACGACCATGATCTAAAATTAAAAGGGACGGCCTAGATCTCTTCCGAGGGTCGTATGAAAACTATATGTTAAATTTAAGCTATAGTTTTTTTACCAGTTTTCCCTCACCGCAATAAATGCTCTCCTTATTTTTCTCCAAAAAGAACTTCTATGATTCGTCGATTCCGAGGAACTTTTTGAGGAGGATCCCAAATTGTACTCCAGCTTTTTTTTTCAACTTTGCTCTTATAATTGGATCGACAAGTCCCGATTCATAGTCAAAGACCATATTCTAAAATCTCCCTTTTTCTTTTGCTTTACATCGGGGAGGAATCGAAACCTGGTGTCTGAGGAAAGCTAAAGTTGCCACTATCACTGAGCCATACGTTCTCGGCTTTAATATGTAGAGATAAGTTTTAAAATAACTTATGAAATTAAATAATCTCATCCTTTAAATATAATTTTTTTTAGCTATTTGTTATTTTATCACAAATTTTTTTTGTCAACATTGGATTGAAAAGGGTCTATCCATAGCCTAAAACCCACCCCTAAAATCTCTTTTTTAAACTACCATAATACAGCGGGTAAGAATCGAACTCTGGTGTCAAGTCATTAGCTGGATCATCTTTAACCACCAGATTGAAAACAACTCAGCATCACAGAATTGTTAATAAAATCAATATATGATGGATAGATTCCTCACTTTTTTTTGGTATTAATTCATGACCAAATATATTTAGCACTTAATAAGACTCAAACCCTGCAAAAATAAAATTAATCGTGATATATTCTTAACCAACTGAACTAAAGTACCTTGGTCAAATTTATCATTGATTTCGTATAAGAGAAACATCTAGAAACCTTGACGAGAACATTGAGCAATTACGTGCTCAAGATAAACACGATAAAATCCAACTAATATAAAGATTAAAAATAAATTTGTTGCTTAAATCAACGCATAACCAAAGGAATCAAATGGTAAAGTAATAATTTTGTACATATTCTTTTTGATTTGACGCATATACGTTGATTTAAGAAAAGTACAAATTTTGTTGACATCGACATTTATGTTTGGTTATCAAACACTTTCAATTTTCCTGTGTGTATGGTTTGGTTTTAGTGGACGAACACCTACTTTTCACGCAATGGTAATTAGTCATATTATTCAATCCATTATTCAATAAGAACCTTGATGTGTCGATCCATTATTCAATAAAATTTTACAGATGTATATATATATATCGACCTTTTTCTGATAGGCGAGACAGAATGAGTAGTATTTGAGAAATAGAGATGCTAATATCATTGAGAAAGGTATAGTTTATTTTTTCAAGATTAGAATAATTAAAATAGAGATATTACACACTCAATCATATCTCAGGTTTGGAATCTTCAGCCAAATTAACCTAAAATAGGATGAAAACATTTAGGATAATTTATTTTCTTTTTTTTACTTAAAAATAAAATAAAAATCAGAATAAAATACAAAGCTAGCGGAATATAAATATATCTCGGAAATCGTAACTCTAATAAATGAAGATTTTCTTGAAGATAAAATGAGCCCCGATTAGACGAAGCTAAGAACATAGACAAAGAAAATGAAGATGTCACCCCAAACCCGAAGAACTGAAACTATCGCCAAGCAATACAAACTCAAACAGATGAGGAATCTCTTATGGCGAATAAATATACCTTAATGATGAAGAATATAAAACTAAATTGGCAAGAACGAAACCCACTTCTTCTAGAAGGACGAAGCCGAAACGAAACCGAGATGGTTTTTTTGACATCACAATAGAACCCTTAATAATCGAAGACTTCGAACAAGTCTTGAGAGTATGGATAAGGAGCGAACCCTTCCTCTACATAGGAGTACCCGAACCTGGCAGAGCACAGAACCCGATCAAAATTGGAGAGAAAAAATAACGAGCTAAACAAGGGTAACAAATTCAAAATCCTAAACATGGTCTAACTAATTGCCAAATCGGAACTAAATCAAAATAGCTAAACCACTAATACTAAACCAAAGCTCCAAAACCAAGGCATACCAGGAATGGAAATGTCACACAAACCAAGGACAAAGCCTCACAGTGAAACACATGCCGACGAGACCAAACGGGTGACTTCACCCCCAGCCGAAGCTCAGACCACCGTCACGGCATAATTCTAACCGAAACATTGAGGACCACCCGTGAGAGAGAGAAGCTCGATCTCAAACGGAAAGACTCACCCACCTTGAACTTGAAGCACCACCAACCATGAAGACCCCGTACACCACGTCAAAGATGAGAAGCCCATCGAAAAAGCTCATACAAGGCTTCAGTCCATGGCTAAACAAAACCCAGATCTACACCATCTTCAAACCTTGGACCTTAGTCAGAGGTGGAGAAGTAAAAGGAGTGAACGGTGTGAGCTGACTAAGCCTCCGATCACCATTCACTGGAGCATAAGCAGCGTTGAGCTTCGAAGCAAATGAGATTGCCTTTTCTAATAAGAGAGAAAAGCGATGAACATTTAAGATCTCTATACCGAGAGATTCTAACCAAAGTTAGCAAAATAAAATATATAAAATACTTGAGACACATGAAAATTTTCGTTTATTATGATTTATGAATCAGTTTGATGACTACACAAAGATGAGCTAAATTTAGAAAAGTCAACAACAGAAATGATCAAAGTATGAGAAAGTGAGTAAGCAACATGTTGTTACAAATAAGCCAGAGACCACTAAGTTACTCTAAGTCTTGTCTCCAACCCCTCCCCCTGCAAAAAAAATTTCAAAAGTCTCACTTGTTTTTCAATTCTACTATTAATGACATTTTTAATCTCAATAATTTATTTTTGTCAACAATTAGATTAACTAAATCTGATCCATAGTTTAAAATCCATCATTCAAAATTCTTGTAATAGAAAAGAATCAAACCCCCTAATGCTAAGTTATTAGTTGGATCATCTGATAAAAACTCATAAATCTCAATATCTTTATATTATGAAATTTTCATTTATAAGGAATAAATTAAATTAAATAATTGATTTAAACTATTAAAAAATTATATAAAAGATAAAATTAAAACAGTCTAACAGAAACCGTCATAAACATGTGTTGAATCTAACGTAAATATCTGTTGCAACCCGTCGATAATTTCAGATGGGAATCGATGGTATACATCGTCAATAATTTATGACAAACTATTACAACCTCGTACAAGAAATGATGATCGAGCAAATTTTTATTTCTAGAACCTAATCATCGAAACTTTTGAACACTCGTCCCATTATCTCAGAATTTAATCGTCTGTTGAATTACATTTAAATCATGTTATGCCTATAATTTGATATTTGTGTTTGATTTGAAACTTAAAATGACATAATCGTTATTATAATTCTTTTTTTTCGTCGAAAAAGGGGCTAGGCCCAACTTATTCATAAAAAATCAAATTACATCACACCTCTAGTGTGTTGGCATGGGCCAAAACAGGTACATCCTCTTCCAAGATCAAACAAACAGACTCCAGAATTACATTAAATTATGAAAACCTAATAGTAAAGAAAAGGCATGAATAGCTAGTTTATACGCTAAGCGGTTGACCTCTCTAAACGTGTGAAAGATTTGGACTATCCAGTCTTTTGATAGAAATTCATAGCAAAAATGTACTAGAAATGAAAGTGGATGAGTAATATCAACCTCTTTCGTGAGAAAACTGACAACAATCTCCGAGTCAATCTCCAATCTAACCCGTTTAACTCTCTTTTCCCAAGCCAAATATAGTCCATAATACACAGCCCATAACTCAGCTAATGGAGCAGTACATACACCTATATTCAAGGAAAAACAACTGATCCACGAACCCGTGTGATCTCTCAAGACACCTCCAACCGATGCCAAACCAGGATTTCCTCTTGATGCGCCATCAATATTAAGTTTGTACCAACCCCTATCAAGTAGTTCCCAATGAAGAAAACACTCTACTTGATGTGTTCCCGGCAATGCTGAAGCCACCACATCATTTACACGGTGAATCTCTTGTGATTTATCACGAATAAATTGGACTCGAACTCTACCCATGCCCATGTTGCTGAATACATTCATACACCATCATTTCCAGCTCCACCACATAGTCATAGCAAACCGAATAAACCACTGACAATTATCATATATGCTCCCATCACCGAGATTATGAAAGAGCCACTCAAGTAATGACATAGCAAAGAAAGTGTTCTGTTTACTCGGCGGTATAATCGTATGCCATACACCGTCTATTGCAGGACAATTCCTTAGCACATGTATAATGGATTCATCTCCTCCACGACACACATGACACATACTTGATGCTTGTTCTTTTCTAGGTGTGGAGACAAGAAAACAATTAATTCAACAAGCACAAGCAACTTATCATTGGAATACTTGAGGATCGAACCACAAAAAACATAAAATCAACTCATTAGGATACTAAGACTCATAATTAAGCTAAAAAAATCAAAGGTTATGATTGAGAAATACTACAACTACTAAAAGCAAGATCAAACCAAACAACAAACAAGCAATAACTAAGTAAACTAAAACTCAAACCAAAACAAGCAAACAAGACAATGATCAAGCAAATAAAAGTGATAAGAAGCGAATGGTCTAAGGCAGGGCAAACGATCCAAGGAAAGGAAATCAATCAATGATGCAACAAGGTACAATTCTAGCAAAGCCTAGGTCATAAGACACAACAATAGAACATCCCACCCTCATGGCAATGGTCTCTATCTTAGTCAATCAATCAAGCTAAACTCTCATTTTCCAATTCAAAGACGAAAAAACATTACAAGCAAGCTTACTAAGACTATTAATCCCCTAGACATCATCTCTCGAAGGCCTAGGAAGAAAAGCTCTAAAATAAGTCATTCAGGAATTTCATCGAATATCTTTCGGGCAATGATTTTCCTAACATATATCTTCAAGTAATCAAGTTGAATCTAGCTTTAAGAGCACCCAAATAGAAGGAATCTAACAACCTAAGCATCAAAGATCAACAACCCAACCCAAGATCTAACCTAACCTTCAACCATTCTAATGACTACTCACACATGATGAAAATGGAAATAAAGTAAATGATAGAAAGATGAACATAATGAAATAGATAAGAGATAGAAATAAGAGATTCTTCAATAATCTTCAAGGAAGATAATCCAATAGTCTCCAATATTTCTCTCAAACTCTCTCAATGTGTTCTTAAGAAAAACTTAGGAAAATTAAAACCTTAAACGAATTGTGGCTGCTTGATAACAGAAAGTTTTGTTATCACATATTTATACCCTAATATTAGGGTTTTAAAACCAATTAAAAAGGTATCCAGGTCGACTCAGGACAAACCGGGTCGGACCAAAAAGTTTGGCAAAATGTCTGTGTGGTCGAGGTAGTTGCAGTCGACCTTGAGGTCGAGGAAGTGCTACCCAGAAAGGAAATCTGTGTGTTCAACATCGAGCATGTATCGTTGGGTCACATGTCGAGCGTGTGGGTCGCAGACGTTTAATGAAGGACAAGTGGCATCGAGGTCATCCCGTTGGATCGTTGGTCGATGAAGGACGCTGAGGTTCTTCTTATGGAAATGGTACGTCGGGCTCCTTGGGTCGACCTTGAGGTCGAGGCCGCGTGTTCTGAGTCTTGTCCTAAAGTGTTCCACGTCTTTTTTCTCATCGGGCCCCGTCCATCGATCTCGACCGATCGGTCAAGTGGTAGATCCAAGTCCACACTTCTCCCTTTTCATTTCTTCCTGATCCATTTCCATCCCAATGCTTGAATGTCTCATCCCATGAACTCCAATCCTCAAAGTTAAGCTCCCAATAAACTAAACATGACTCAAAAGGAACCAAATATGCAAATGCATGACCTAAAGACTCTAATGTATGAATTATACACAATGTGATCTAAAATGAATATACATGTAACTTATATGAATAAGAATGATGCAAATTCATGATTAAAAATACCATAATAAATACATATATCAACTCCCCCAGACTTGCCTTTTGCTTGTCCTGAAGCAAACAATACAAGACCAAAGAAGAGGTTATGAGTGGGAACTCAAAGCCAAAGCAAACATGATCCAATGTTAACCTCAATTTCCAAGTTAGTAATTCTAGGATGCAAAGCTAGCGAGTCTACTTAAGAACTTCAGCCATACTCGTCACAACTCAATCTAAATTCAACCTATACTTATACATCTATTCAAATCCACCATTCCTTTTGACACTCATTTAATCGTAACCATGAATCATACTAGGCACATTCAATGAACTCATTTGGCTACGAGAAAGGTTAAGAGATAAAAGTGACCTCTGCTCATATAAGGCTCAAAATATTCCATGAAAGGATCTCTATGAGTGAAATGAGCTTTAGAAGAATGCAATAGGTTCAAGCCAATGGATGCATACAAAGATAGAATCTCATCTACCCACATATACACAATTAAACTTAACCCAAAGCTACAACTAATTCCCAATGATCCTATTTTTCTATCCTTTTCTCAAGACATTTCTCACTTTCAAATCATTTCTTTCTTTTGGATCAAATCACATTCTTAGGAGAGGGGTTTCAACACATATGGCATATAGTGCGCTTGGCTTCCTTTACTCTATGGTTCAAATTCATTTTCATTACTTTTGTTTCTATTCATTTTCATTACTTTTGTTTCTATTCATTTCCTTTTATTCCCATGAACGACTTAACCATTTCATTTCTCCAAAACCCTTTACTAGACTATTTTCACTTTACTTCACATACCTATTCTCTCCTAATTCTTTCCTTTTGAAAATTCAATTCTTTTCAATCCATTTTCCAATCATTTTATTTTCAAGCACAAAACACATATAAACTCTCACCAAAGATCAATTTCCCACCTCGTCCTATCTAGTTCAAAAAGCGTGAATCTAGAACTACATGAGTTACTACCTTTGTCGGCCCAAACTAATACTTTCTACCAAGCTCATTTTGAAGTAAGGCCTAAAACGCACAGCAAAATATGATGGCTTGAAAAAAGGTTAAGCTAAGGGTGTGGAAACCGAAACCGGCTACTTGGATCACAAAATAAATCCAAGTATGTATGTGTATCCATGAGTTCAAGTGCAATGCATAGCATGATAATTGCAAGTCAATATTAGGTTCTACAAGGCCGACACGAAAAAAATATAGGCCCGTGTTGCTGAAGTAAAACAATTTTTTTAGGGCCAGCCTAACAATGAGAAAAATTTTTCGAGCTTAAATTTTATCAAAAGGAAAAAAATTGGACCCTAAGTTTTACCAAGAAAAAGTTTTGGCCCTATAACTTACTAAAATTTGTTTAGACTTTATGACTTACAAAAAATATTTTGGACCCTATGACGTAGTTACTAAAAAAAGTTTTATAACGTAAAATAAAATGTTAACAATATTTCCAATAAAAGGCCTTCAATTTTTTTGGGCTCTGTGTCAGATCCCATGTTACATGTGCTAAATGCCTGCCATGAGGTTCTAATAAGTAAGGAATGGCCTCAAATCACAACATGCTTCAACTAAGGTGAACCTAAAATCGAGAATTCTAAGCATGGATCAATCTTACCTTTCAACAAGCAATTTATGCATCAAACAATTATTAACTAGGGCATTAAACTTAGCAAATGGATCATCAAGCTTATAAAGGCAATATCATCATTATTTCCAATGCAATCCTATATACTTCTAATGACTCAATCTTAAATGAAATGCTAATGCAACTATATGTTTTTTTTTTGTATTTTTTCAAAAACAATTCATGTAAAAAGCAAAGACACAAGAAAATGGAAAAAAAAAACAACTAAAATGGGCATTAGTAAACTAGGTTCCCTCCCCTGGACTTACTTCTCACCGTCTCGATGAGAAAGTAAACACAAGAAATAGAGACCTCAACAACCAAAAGCAAAAATGAAAAAGAAAAATAAAACTATGCACAAAGATGGTGAATTTGGTACCTTAACTACTGAGGATGGTTACCTAATGTCTAATCAACGTAGGCTTCATCATTCAGCTCATCCCATCCATCATCACTTGGTTGTCCAGCAACAACTTCATCAGCACTTTCTTCACGTGCTTGCTCGCCCGTTTTCTCGTCCGACTCATACCCCAAAACCATCTGAATCTTGCGTGCCAACCAATCAAGCTTCTTAGTCAATCAACGTTGGTTCTTGATGATGGAGTGCAAGGATTTTTCTTGCTTTGTTGTGGCTGGGAAGTCAAGTCGTGGAAGCTCCCATGTAGTCATGTCCATAGTGAGCTCAGGTAACTCCTTTGACATTGGAGTTCTTGAAGAAGATGCAACATCGGTATTATTGGGCTCGGTCCCTCATCATACTCAAACTTGATATTTTCCAAAGAATCAAGAGATGTCTTCTCAGGGCAAGGTAGGAGGAGCGTTCGTTTTGACTTGTTCCTATTGAGATAGGAGAAATGTCGCACACCATCCTTAATTACCAAAACTTGTACATTCTTGAAATATCGACCATCCATTGGAGCTACTCTTGAATCACACCTATAAATGTAGTAGGGTATACCAAGAAAATCCCAAAGTGGTGTAAGCATACCACCCATCCTACAATTACGATTGCCCGCATCTGTTGCCCATTTCCGGATCTGACATAGCTCATTTGTAAAGATGCATCCAAGGTTGACATCCAATCTTTGAGGATGCTTGAACATTGGTTCTCCATCAACCATAAGAAAAGGGTACAATCCGTTGTATAGCAAGCATCACTCAACTGATTTGATTGTCCCGGTCTCATTCCTTGCACAAAGAGTGTTAGCTAGGAATTTAGCCGCTACTCAGATAACCGGGTTTTTAATCAACCTATTTTTTGGAGATCTAACCAGTAGCAATCAACTCCCAAAAGTGATCCACATACTCAAAAAATCAAAGCATACCCTACTTCCATAGGCAAAACCATAGACCTCACAAATCCTTTTTATCCAAAATTTGGTGAATATCTCCATGCAACTTAAAGCTCAAACGTCCCTCATCTAGAGATGGGATTTTAGGATCATCATAAGTTAACTCCACAGTAGTAAAAAAGTTAAGAGAGGTTTCAGGAAAGGTTTAGCTCTTTAGTGATGCTAACTTCTTTAAACTCATGTTTCTGATCAAAGTATAAACATTATCTTTAATTCCCAGCTTCACAAGTGTTGTATCACAAATAAAATGAGTAGAACGTTGGCGGATTGAGACTTGATGTTCATAATCATCAGTTTCTTCTTGGGTAAAGAGGACTCCAAAACGATACCCGGCTTCTACTTGTACGTGAACTTGTTTCCTCAAAGAATCCGGAGCTTCACTCTCAACATGATGCTCCTTTGTTTCTCTTGAATCCTTTTCCCTAGGATGGTTTTCCACCTTCTTAGGTGCTACTTCCACAACTTTTTCCTTTCCTTTTGAATTCTTAGAAGCCATAGTAGCTCGATCTCTAGACTTAGGTGGCATTGTCCTAAACAATTTCAAAAATCAAGTAAGTTCAAGACAAATAATTAGGAAACAAGCTAAATGATACCAAATCAATCAAAGCTCAATCATTTAAGACTCTTGGAAAACATTTAAACAACTTCCCAACCTCAAATAAGCACTTGATCAAAAAATCCGCAATCATTTTAAAGGAATCTCAAACAATTGAAAAAAAGTCAACAAAAGACAACATTTTCAATGTTCATGGAGTCAACAAAAAGTCAATATTTTGTCAATTATCAAATTTCAAAAATTAAGCAAGAATTAATGAAATTCAGCTTTGAAGTACAATAATTCCTTACTAATGACATCAAAAGGAATTGAAAGAAACAAATTTCAACAATTTCCCGCAAAATAAAATTTTGAATTTTGTATAAATTCAAGGCAAGAACCCTAGATATTCAAAATTTCCAAAATTAACCATTTAACTTGTGAATTGAAGTTCCAAACAAGTGACCCAACCAAAATTTAACAATTCCTAAGGCAAACTACCCGTATACAAGCTCATATAACCATAAATTCAACTTGTAAGAAGAGAATTTTGAGCTTTAATGGAGAATAATGTAGAAATTCACATACCTTGGAGTTGTAGATGATAATGAAATGTTGAGAGACTTGGAGAAAATGCACATGAAACCAAAATAATATTGAAGAAATAATTTGGATTCAAGATGAAGATGTAAAAAGATGAAAATTTGGAGAGAAAATGGAGAAAGAGAGGTTTAAAATTGTGGAAGAAGAGAGAGAGTGAAGAAGGAAAGTGAAAAATCTTGTGGTAAAAATTTGACTAAGCATGGAAAATAAATTTTTTTTTTTAACTTACCTCTTGGTTGATGGTGGACAGTCCCGTTGTTCCACGTGCTTGGCTTGGCGTCGGGTGTGATACGTCGACCGTTTGGTCGAGTATCCTTGGTCCAGCTTGTTTCAGATTGCATACCGTTGACCTCGTTCTCTCGACCCGATGGTCGAGTCTCTCATTCCTGCCTCATTCAGTCGCGTGCGTCGACCTCTGTCCCATCAACCCGATGGTCGAGCATCCTTCTTCCCGTGGTACGTGCGTCGACCATATTCCTATCGACCTGGTACATGACCCTCGGCTTTTCTGCGACGAATCCAAGCCTTTGCCTCGACCATTTACCGTCGACCTCAAGGTCAACCTTATTGATCAATAGTAATAAAGAAGTTAAGGAGAATCCAAGGTTGAGAAGGGGTGAAAAGGCCATCGGGTCAATGGTAGCTACCATTTATCGAGTCAACGGTCGCATGTCATCCGGACATGGGTCACAAAGTATCCAGTTGTAGATCGTGACATAGATGGACGGACAGATGATAGGTGCATGTGCAAACATCACCTGCAAGACGAGAATTCACCACTCGCAGGATGTGATGCTATCGAACGGATCATCATCCGTACGGACGATACTGGTCTTGGAAGAAATAAACCAACTTTGTTTAATGTCTGACCTTGACTTTTATTGATAGTCATAGCAAAGGCAACATAAATAGGAAATTGTCTACAACGCATTTTGAACGGTAACTTTGTATCCGAAGGAGAGATGACCATTCTAGTGATTAATATTTTATCACCAACCTTCTCTCCAGTGATTATACGGGGTTCAATGACATGTTTAGCCATCTGTGTAACTTGCAGTCCTGTACCATTACATAATCCAGCTTTGGCATCGATATTTCTCATTAGCATTATAGGAGCGCCGACTCTCAATTTGATAGAATGATTCGGCAAACTAGACATCTTAATATTATTAAGAAGATCAGGTGTAAAGATCATTATATCAATCGAATAAGAATCAGTTGGACATAAACTGTATGCACTCAAATATATCATTTGATCACCTGTAAAGAATACATAGTACAAAAATATATGAAATAGATAGATGATGATTGTAAAGTTGTTTATGAAACAACAATAGATAACAGTCCAAGTTTGTTTAACATATACAGAAACATACATGATAGAAGAGAAAGCATATGATCATTGATTAGATCAACATCCATGTTCGTGGGACATAATATAGCCCTGTCTTGAAAGTAGATTGGGTCATAGAGATGATCCAAAAAATTACCATAAACTTCTGAACAAATAGAGATTACTGGATCAGAAGCACCACTAATAAGTAACTCCTTAGGAATATCAATTAAAGCTTCACCAGAATTAGGTTCATTTATTCTACCATCACCAACGGCAAGAATCCATTCAGAAAAATGTTGGATATCTTTAGACTCCTCCAAACTGATAGAAGAAGAAGAGTGTAGCCTCATATTCTTTGTCAACCTGAGAACCTTGCACTCATTCCATAGATAAGATGCATTCAATGCTGCCATTATCGTATCAGCCCTACCACCACCAACAATGACCAGTAAAACTTATCTGAAATCACCACCAAATACAAAAACTTTTCCAGCAAATGGTCTATATTCGACCCCTATTATATCACGTAGGCTTCTATCAAAAGACTCAAAATAATGCTTGCTCATCATTGGTACTTCATCCCATATAATCAAAGATGCTTCTTTCATCAAATTAGCCAATTCAGACCCTTTCTTCATAGAGCAAGTTGTAAACTCATCAGGATTTATAGGTATACCAAATCTCAAATGATCAGTCCTACCACCTACTAATAGTAAAGAAACAATTCCGCTGGAAGCAACATTTATAACAATTTTTCCTCTATATCTTATAGCTGAAGATAAAAATTTCCAAAGAAAAGTTTTCCCAATACCTCCAAAACCATAAACAAAATAAATACCACCTTTATGGTTCAACACAGAATTAACAATGTTACCATAAATAACCTTCTGCTCATGTGTTAGACATTTGACCTCTACATCATGCTCTTCTTTGAGCTTGACACAGTTATAGTTTAACTCATCAAACATATACTATTTTAGTTGAACTTGATTAAGAGAATCATCTAACCGTGGCAATGATTGATACCTTGACAATGCAAAACCATTACTCTTCAGAACATGATCCAACTCGGCCAAAGTAAAATTCCTAATCTGATCTTCGGTTGACATAAGATCTACACAACACCAATTATGTTTTAATATTATGAACATAGTAAACTTATAAACATAAACGTAATTTAAAACATTGAGAATATATTTTTACCTCTACTTTTCAACAATGTTCGTCTCTTGATAAGAATATCTTCTGATAACAATTTTCAAGTAGCTTCCCAAACTAATTCTGGAGAGGTTATGCTATTACATAATAGCATATGAACAAAAGCCTGCCTCAAAAAAGATGATGTCACCCATTGACTTGCACTTTTAATTGCTTCAATATACTCAGAATCGTCATCTAATAATCCTCTAGCAACACATGCCTCTTTGAAAGTTCCATAAACTATGCCGTCAACTATCCTAATATCTTCATAGCAAGTTGGACCTCTTACCTTGTTAAGTAGAATCCTCAAATAAAACAAGTCTTTAAGAGAATGTGGAACATAGTATATCCTACCAACTGCAAACCGAGCTGTTTTCCTTTTGTTCCATGACTTGGTCTTCTTGTTATATATATATATATTGTTATATATATATATGTATGTATGTATATATATTTTGAAGGAAATTCAGCATACGTTAGTCTTCTTGCTTCAGGGTCATGTTTATTCTATTCCATCCACGCAATAAACATAGACTGATCAAGAGACTTTCGATTTAGCACAATCTCAACCGGATCATCATCTTTCTAAACCAAAATTTTCTGGTCCTTTTAATGGAAGGATAACTTCTCAATAGGAATTGATCTATAGTGTATTGGAAAAGCTAGAATTCGCCAGACTGCTTCACACGCAATATGTACCTATCTAAATAAAAACTTTTATTAATATCAAGCTGAATAGAGATAATACATAAAAAATATACTTATACTTATATCAATAAGCAACATAAAAGTGAAACTAAAATATATTTGAACTAAGATTGATAATAAATAACCTGCAGTCAAAGTATGTCTTAATCTCGTCCTCATCTTCACGATTTTCAATTAAGTCAGGATCTTCTGATTGTATATCATTACTAACACCATCGGTATTAGATCTTCTAACACTAAATGCTAATCGATCATGACCCTTGTGAATGTATTTAAATAAATACTTCACAGCTAATGACTGTTTACACCATTCGACATTGATATGTGCTTTGTATCTGACCGATAAAAGTTTATCATGTGGAACAACATACCTATTATCACATTGGAAATCATTCTTCTTAACAAATCGACCATTATCTCGATGCATATAAACAGGATAACCATCTTCATCAAAAGTTGTAGACTCATTAATCGTTTTGGGTAAAACTTAAAACACTTTCTTTCTTTCATACATGGAGAATTCATATTAAAAGAACCACATGGACCATGAATCATCATTTCCTTGACAACATCAAAATACTCTGGGTCTTCAGCTTTGTCTGGAATCTCAGCACTAATTATCTTGTCATGTCTTCAGTGTTGGGATACTTGTTGTTTTGATGCATAAACAACAGAATATGTGCATGATGAAGACCTTTTTTCTGGAACTCAACCGTATACATGGTTGCAAAAACACAACAATATAATAAGATTAGTTATTTTTAACATTATCCACTATAATATCAAATATCTTACATGTAATAAATAAATGATATATGTATTATTTTTAATAAATTAACATGGCTTTATTTTGTGCTAAATACATTAAGTACAATATAAATACATGTAGACCTGCTGCAGTTTTCCCAAAAACACCATTATCTCTAGTTAAATCGTTCAAGAGGTTATTTTCAAGATGTAGACCTCTCTTTTGAAGAAATCTTGTTATTTCTGGCCATTTAGGGTTGCATGTAAATGTAATAAAAAGATCAGGAAATCCAAGATACTTACATAGCCATTGCATCCATGTGGTTTTGTCTTATGAACATTTCACCACCAGTGAAAGAAGATGGAATGAGGATCCTAGAACCATGATCAACCAAGTCAACATCTCCTTGATCAGAAGCCTCTTTGACACTTGCATACATACTAGACTGCATCTTTGGTTGATTTTTCCTCAAATATCGCATGTTGTTAGACTCAATAGCTGTATAGCCATCAACCAGAAACTGCTGAAACAAACTTCTAGAGCTAAGAAGTACTTTTGACTCATTATCCCTTTCTTGGATACGGTAGGTAAACCACTGTCTCAATGTTAGATGCTTTTGTTTTGTACCAGTCCTTTCTGAAAATGAATTCTCAATACCCAACCTCTAGCCATCTTCTCCACGTGGAAATACAACAGGATACTGCATAGGCAAATAAGATGGACATAGCTCACTTATTCTTTTAAGCTTACTGGACTTCCGCTCAATAACAGTATCTCTTTTATCCATGCCAAGAACAAAATCACCAACAACCAATGAAGCAACTTCAGAAGAAGTATGATTATTGTATAACCTTCCATCTTTTTCACGTGAATTTAGCAAGACAAAATGTAATGTCTCAGTATCTTCTTCTCAAAACCTCTCTTTGTATGTATGGAACGATTTGATATAAGGATTTACTGCATTTAACATTTTACTAAGAATCTCAACAATGTCTGTTCTAAAGCTATTAGATGATTCATGATTATTGTTGTCCGTGTTAGAACTAACAAGTAAAATAAACATAAAGCAAATAAGTAAAACGTATTAAAGATTTCATAAATTGCAAAAAAAGTCAGTATAATAACTTCTAAGACACAAAATTACCAGTATACTCTAAGCATGTTCATGACTTTGTTAGAATTATCATGAATATAAAATTGCGAGAACTTTGGATCACCGTTTTCTGGGATCATGCTTCCCATGAGATGGTGATATTCATGCATTTTGCCCATTTTAGCTTCATAGTTTGTATATGTTTTCATTCATTTACATTCCATACTTTGCATTTTAGAGTCCAATTAGGATCATTCTTGCATTTGCATAACATTTGGAGCATTTCAGGAACTTTGGAGAAATTTGGAGCACTTTGGGTCAATTCGGAGCATTTTGGAGCAAACAAGCATGAAGACTGCAAGTTAGGCCTAGAACTGAAGAGCTGAAACCAAAACATCAAGAACTAAGGATTTTGCAAGCTAAGTACTCAGATCTGCCTCAGCCAACTCGCCTGGCATTGGTGAGTCCAACACCCTATACTTAGCCAAAAATTGTATTTCTGGCTGAAATCATCAGGCTCAATTCGCCATGCATTGGCGAGTCCAAGCTTAAGGACTTAGCCAATTTTCAGATTTTCAAGACTG
>OVAX01001498.1:0-43951 GCA_900406405.1 Lepidium africanum | reverse complement strand
TGGCCGGCTTTTCAACCATACCAGGAGGATTTCTACAGGTTGAAGTCTCTTTTTAGTGCTTACTCTATTCATGTAATTCCGCGTTCTCTAAACCATAAGGCTGATGCTCTAGCTCGTTCTTCGAGGACGTCACCTATTGGTATAGAAGTCTAAGTTATCCTTACACCCTTTTGGTGATTTATGAATATGTGTTGACAAAAAAAAAGAAGGATATTCTATAATCACAATAAATGTTTAATGATATGCATATATATTAGATTCGAAATATTATAGATTGCTTCCATCGTATTGTTGTAATTATAAGCAAAAGACTTGTTTTATAGAAAAGGAAAAAAAATGATTAAAGTACTTATTTAACGAAAATTCATCAAATATATAGTTTCCTTAATATATGTAGTAGATTTTATAATATTAGATATGATAGCTGTGTAATACCCTTTTTTTAAATAACTATTAATGAGAATCAATTAGATATATTTTTATTATATTGATAGGAGTAATTGATTAGTTTTTTATTATGTAAATATCAATTATATCATTGAAGAAATTTTACATTAATGTATTGGTAAAATATGTAAAGATTGGAATTAGATAATTTTACAAATATAGAAAACAATATCGAGAAAAGATTTTCTTCTTCTACGGTTATTTAAAACAAATAACCTAAAACAAAAAGTAGTTCGCAAATTAAAATACGAACCAGAAATTTTAGTGGACATTATGAATCCTGTATCGAAATCGATTCCAAGTGGAATATAAAACTAAATCTCTACGTTCTCGACTTGAAATTTTATTATTCTCCATTTATATATAGGTGATAAGTTTGCTTACAACCTAATTCGATGTTCCCAGATGAAGAGAGTTAGATATTCAAATCAGAGAGAAAACCAGGTACCTTATTTTATTTTTACTAATATTCGATGAAGTGATTTATGCATGACGACTTATATAACACTCATAAGATATTTGTAATTTTAATGTTCAAAATATATTTTGTTTTGCTATTGGCAGTATCAAAGAACAATACAACGAAAAAGAATCAGGAAAACTCTTGTTAGGGTTTGTTTTCAAAGAAAATATAATTATACAAAAGAGATAAAAATAGGTTGTTGTTAGGGTCTGAGATAAACATTTTTAGAAATGTATTTCTAGATTTTTTCATTTGAATTCGGTATTTCAAATAGAAACGAATACATATTTTATTTTGATAGGCTTTTGTGTTAGAATTACCATTATTGTATCATCAAATATTTCAAGACTTTACTAAATTTTTTTTTTTTTTTTGTAGAGAAGGGATTAATTTGATTGGTAAAGTTAACTTTGTCTCAAAAAAATTCTATGAGCTTTGTGACAAAGATGAGGTCTTAAAAGGACTTAGTCTACGTAATGTTCCTTTCTACTCAAACGAAAAAAACAAATCTCTTTTCAATAGATTCTATGAAAGGTTATGCAGATCAAAAAAATTTGAAGCATTATACAGAACCAGTATTAGAAACTATTTTGTTGATGGTCTTCAAATAGATGGATTAGCTATGCTACTTCAAGCTAGTGACCATGGCATTCCTGAAGCACAACTTGTTTATGATTTTATAATGATATGTCTCGGAGAACAAACAAAAGTGGAAGGTTACAATATTTTGAAGAACTTATTTAGGCCGACAGTGAGTACAACCTTTGATTACATATTTCATGGTCGACAAAGTGTATGATTAGGCGAGACATGACTTAGTTTTCATGGAGAAAATCAACTGATTGTTCTCCAACAGTGATACGATAGAGAAAAATGTGATTGCAAAGGAGAATTTGTTGTGACTGCTTATGCTTTTGAAAGTTGGAATGATGAGGATGATGACGAGGATGAACATATTGATAAACCAATATCCAAAGCATGTGATATGCTTATGGGAATACCAATTTGACTATATACTTCTTGAGAATTAGTACTTGGTTAAGTGGTTATGTAATTTTGAATCTTAGATTATGTCATCATCAATAATTATGGTTTTTAAACAATATAAAATCATCATTGGGATTTCAATATATGTTGTTAGACATTACGAATGTATTAAAATGGTCAAATTTAATTGTGACATTACGTTAGATTTTATAACCAGATTAAAACTAATAAAAAATAATAAAGCAAACAGTAGGCTAGGCGAGACATTGGATTTTGTAGGAGAACTTTGACACAATATTTTTAATGGACCAGAGTTGAGCTAAGTTGGCGTGGAGAAAATCAGTTGAATGTTCTACAACAATCGTATGTTGGAGAAGAATGTCTTTGTGGTGGAGAATTTTTACAGATTCTTCCTTTCTTCGAAGGATGGGATAATATAGATGATGGCATAGACGAACCAATAGAAAGAGCTTGTGAAGTATGCATTTGGGAATATCAATTTATGCAAGTATCTCTCAACAATTAGTAGTTGTTTATGTTGTGATGTAATTTCATGTTCTATGTTTGGTTATTATGAATGTTATCACTTTTGTAGTAATCTGCTATGATAATTGACTACTATTATGGTTTGTTATACGCCAATGTATTTTGTTAAAGAAGACTAACGACACTGACTATGACTTTATATTATCATTGTTATATGTACAACCTTCGAAAAGGAATTCCATAAGATACTTAAAAAAAAAAGTTATTGACTTTCAATCGAAACTAATCGAATGATATTTTTCTAATCAAAAGTTTCAGTTTTATCTCATTTTTTTTGGATATGTATGATTTGTAACGTATCCTATATTGTTAATGTAATAAATTTAAGTACACCGGACCAAAGAAATTTGTCAATTCTATGTTATATATTGACTAATATAATTATGAACAGAAATGGAAAATGACAGACAAAACAAGAAAAATGGTTAATATTGATACTTGTATATATATATATATATATGTATGTATTTTTAATATAGTCAAAACTTTAGCAATTAAAATATAGTGGTAGATATGAAACATAAAAAGTAAAGTAATATAATTGAAAGTCTTACAAAATGTTAAAAATAGAAATAAAATAAAATTAGAAATAAACAAAATTAAGGAAAATTGTTATATTTGTTTGGTAACCACTGTAATAAACGGTTATAAATTCTGGAAAGGAATCGATTCGACGAGTTTTATCACTTCATCTTGCTTGATCAGAATTGCGACAATAAGCCATAACACTATTAAACTTTTCTGGTATAGGTTGCCAAAAGAAAGTTAGAAGAATTTTGTTTAAGAGTCAAAATATTAGTGAAAGTAACGATTTTATCCATATATTTATAGTAGAATTTCAGTTTATTATTATAACAATTTTTTATATAAATTATTAAAAAAAGGTATATTGTTATGACAGATAAAAAGAGATCGAGATTCGAATAGTAAAGTAAATCATATAAGTACTGTTGCAATTACCTTCCTTAGTAAACTAAGATATGGAATTCTATTTAAAAATTTGATTGGATATATGTTATTGAAATAGTTCTTATCAAAGTATAAATCCATTTATAAAACATGTAAATTAGTTTTAAGAACAATCATAAAATATATATAAGTGGAATATTAGATAAATTTACATGAATGTTGTGGTATATATTCACATATAAAATAGCATGAATCCAAAATTGTTTTATGTATTTGCTTAGAACATAAGAGTTGTTTAAAATATATTTACACCATTTTGTTTTGGTTTTGATCTACAGAAAAAAATTGTTTCCATGACATATCGATCTTATAACCAACATCATACCTTGATGTGCTCATGAAGGGATCGAAGAAATTCAGAATTTGAGGCTTGTTTATCTAGTATTTAAAAAACTGTGTGATAAAAAGGAAGTGCTTAGCAAAATTTCCCTCGGTAATGTTCCTTTCCATCCGTTGCCAAACAGAAGGAATTTATTCAATAACTTTCATAAGAGATTATGTGATTTNATTTATTCAATAACTTTCATAAGAGATTATGTGATTTTGGTAATGTTGAAGCTAGTTACCGTTGTGGTCTAAGAGACTATTTTGTAAATGGTAACCAAGAAGATGGATTAGATAGGTTAGATAAAGCTAGTAAGTCTGGAATTCAGGAGGCAAAACTGCCATATGGCTTCATATGCGTTTGTATTGGAGGCAATAGAGAGATGAAGGTTACAATGTCTTAAGAAATCCACTTAAGTCAACAATGAAAGAAATATTACTATATCTAGAAGAACTTCAAGAAATTGTATTTAATGGACCAGCTGGTCTTCATTGACATGGAGAAAATTAGTTGAATTTCTTCGACAATCATATGTTAGAGAACAATGTGAGTGCAATGAAGAATATATTCCAATTTTTCCTTGCTTCGAAGGTTTCAATGATGTTGATGAAGATATAGATAAACCAATGAGAGAAGCATGTGAAGTCTGCCTTTGGGAATACCAGTCTTGTTTTATATTTCCAAACAATTAGGAGTTGGTAATCTATTTAATAAACTACATTGTAAAAGAGAATTTACAAACAATGGTTATATGATTTATGTTTATGGTTTTTTTATTTAATCCATTTATAATTCAACCAAGCGTTTTATAACCACTATATTAACGCTCATATATTGTTGCTAAGTGGGCTTTGAAAAAAAATAACTATAGTCAATGTGTTTTGCTAATAAAAAATACACATAGTTTAGATTATATTGTTTTAATAAATAATAAATTTAAAGTAGTAAAACAAATTTAATTTTACAAGATTTTTAAAAGATATAATTTAGAATCATTAGTTCAAAAGAATATAATATAGAATCATTGGTTTAAAGAATATCTCTTTCTTTATTTCTTTCCGTCTTGGTTCAAATAATATCTTACTGACCATAGTTATATTCAATGAATCAATATATTGTTATATATCTTTGTATTCTTTACCAAAACACAACCGTAAAAAGAGATTCATATAAATGGTGATATATGTTATATTTGGAAATGTTTCACTTTAATTAATTTTAAGATCTGTCTCAATTAATTATAAGTATAATCATATTTAAATTTAACCTTCACTTGATATTTATATTTATATTTATAGAGTTTTTTTAAATACCTATACACCATATTTCATCCGTTATTATGAAGCAATAAAAGAACTATAAAAAATATTTGGGTTAAATTATAGATTTCATAGCATAGGATTTTATATATACTCCGATTCAAATTAGATACCAATAATAATGTTAAATGTGGTCATAAATTTTATAGTTACCTAAATAGAAAAAATTCAATGTATAATCATTAAAAAAATACAGCAAAAAAATATAATGAGAGAAAAATAGAGTATGTTCGTATAGAAAGGTATTATGAAATCAAAAGACCGACAAAATCCCCAATTGGTGGTGTAATCATCTGAGTAACATATCAATAGTTGCTAGATGAACAACTGAATTAACATGTGTTGTTTGATGAGTCTTATCAAATATCTTTGATTATAAAAATAAATTTATCATTGTCAATTATATATAGTAGATAATTTAGTAACAAAAAGTATGTTTTCCATACCTCAACGAAATCGTGTTCATTGAGCTTAATAAGCAAGTCATAACTGTTGACCCATCGATTAATTTTATAAAGCTTGTCTAAACCACACAGAATATTTGTTTCATCCACATCAACTATAAACATGAATGATTTTCCTATCAAGTTAGAAATAGCAAGAGGTAGATTTGCTGGTTTACTTTTCTGAAAAGAATATTAAAATAACATGTAAGTATATGAAATATTTGTTACTCAAATAAATATTAAATTCATTGCTAACTCGCAAGACAACGATCGAAGAAGTTCAATAGTAGTGATATTAAGCAAACAATAGCCAATGTAGCTGGGAATCAAAATTTTTAATTGTGTTATATTATCACCAACAACAACATGAATATCGTCGTACCTACCACTACGAATATGAGGAAAACTGTAAAAAAATAATAAAGTTCACAAATGTAATGAGCAATAATATTCACCAGAATTGATAGATTAAGGATATCTTATTAATTACCTTGGAACAACATCAGTGACACATGATTTACAATTCCATATACGTTCATCTTAGAAAATATGTTCTTTATCATGGATTTCATCAACTTTTTGTTTGCACGTAATGGAAATAACATTGTACCAATCATATTCTAAATCGATACCAAGAATTTTTACAAAAACTGCATAACTTCCAATCTTCATAAGTAATATTAAAAAGTGGTTTTACAACAAACACACAATTATGAAATAAAAAATTAAGGATTAGCTAATAATATTTTTTTTTAAAATGAGTGTTACCACATCAGTATCATGCAAACGTAATAGAGTCTTCTTTGGAAAAACATCAGTAAAATAAAGCTGGAATTTTCTCCTAAGATGCATATCGTCAATCATCTTGGTGGTTTAGTAATATATTGTCTTATGACAAACAAATATATATAGGGGATCCAAATATATAATAAATTTAGGTTTAGGAAATGGAAATGTATAAAATACGATTAAATGATATTTGTTTAGGGCTTCTTAAAGGGCAATTATAGCAATGAATTTGAAAGAATTGTTAAGAATTAATTTTATTTTTAGAATATGAATATTTGGTTTTTTTTTTAATATAAGAAACTGTAAACGTTGTTTTTAAACTAATTCTAAATTTTAGTTTCATTATCTGAAAACTAATGAATGATTATTATATAAGTAAGAAAACTTTAGATTGCCAAATCAAATAAAGGAGACTAAATATTCTTCAAATTTCTATAAACGGCTATCATCTTAAATTGTTTGAAACCTCCATTGTTGCTTCATCAAATAGTTAATTTATAATCGAAGATATCCAAAGCACCATTGTTGCTAAAACCGACTTAGAAAAAAGGAAAATTTTCGTCTTGCATTATAAACTAATTTTTATTCCTTCTATATAAGATATTAATTTTGGTAGAGTATTTTATAAAAACTAAATCAATTTTTATTGAAAAAGAAAAGAAAATAATTGGACTACCACACCAATAACAACGTTTTATTAAAAACAAATAGATATATAATAAAATAAGTTTGATCTTCTTTGTCTTCAATCATGGCAATATAACAATGGAATGGAAGAATTTAAATGATTTTGGTAGTAGCACCTTCTCGCCAATCATTTCCCCAGAAGTAATCATAGCTTCAATACATGTTATCGTCATTCTTGTGATACGAAGCTTTGTACCATTTGTTAAACTGGTTCTAGCATCAATGTTCCTATAACACATAATTTCTATGCAATTTGGATCTAATCTTATTCTTTTAGACGATAGAGAAAGACTTTTCGATTGGAAATTGTAATTATCCATAGTTTGGAATATAAAATTAGTTTAATGTGTATGCAAGGCAATATATAGAAGAAGATATATGAGAAAGGGGAATGATTTGGAAAATACAATTAGGTTAATGTGTATTCAAGGTAATATATAGTCTTTAAATCGTTTTGAAGTTATTCCTTCAGAATTCGCAGCATACTTACCCATATAACACAAATCAGAAGAACATAGATTCGAAGTTATTTCTTAAAATTACTTCAACTATTTAAAAGCTTTCAAAATGATTTGAAGGAAAATTATCATTAAATAAAGAAAAGAAGGAAAGACAATAATAAGTAATAACCCAAAAATACTAAAACAAATAAAGTTCAAAATCATTAAGCAAAAAAAAAAAAAAGAAACAGAAATGGTAAATCAGAGTTTCTCCATCTTGATCTTCTTGAATGAGTTGAGTTTTGTTGAAGAAGTCTTTTCAAGACAAACAAAATCTTCAGAGGAGGAATCGTCTGTCCTCTTGGATAGAGGGGTTGAAGATTGGAAATTCAAAGAATCATCTACATACTCACCATTTGTCAACATAGAAAGACCCTACAAAGTATTAAATAAAATGTATGTATTATACAAAGTTGCTAGTATCAAAATATTGTGTATATAAAAAATTAAAAGATATTTAAACCTGAGAAGAATATGTGTCCTTGTATTCCTTAATCAATTCGAGTTTACTAACCAACTGATTAACTCGATAAATTTGATAAGAACCTCTGCCTAAATGTTTCTTTTCGACGGAAACAACAAATAAGAATGATTTCCCTTTAAGATTTCGTAGAGCTATTGGAATGTCTTCAGTATCTTCAATCTATATTTAAATTTTTTTTTCAAGATATATATAGCATTATATAGAATGAACACCAAATAAGATACATAGGTTCAAAACTAAGCTCGACAACGGTCTAAGCAAGTTCAGCAGCCGATTGATTAAAAATCTGCATTGCAATCCAATCAAACAAAAGAAACTTGGTCTCACATGTGTTGTCGCTAACATTCAAATGAATGTAATATCTATGTAAAATAAATAATAGAGTCATTTATTTTTGATATATGTAGACTATATTTTATAATCATTTAAACAATAAAAGGTACATTTATTACTTTGGGACAACATCAAATACATTTCTATTACATGTTGAACAGTTCCACATTTGAGACACCATGATTTGTTCATCATCTCCTTCACCGTCAGATATAAACTCAATAAGCAAGACTTTCTTATTGAAAACCTTGTAGCATAAGTAACACCATTCCGAAGTTAGTTCTTCAACTTGCTCAGCATACTTACCTCAAAGAACACCACACAATTGAACATCACTATAACATTCAAGAAAAATATATATAAGAGATTGTATGTATTATATATATATATATAATATAATAAAAAAACAAAGAAAACAAAGATATAGAATATCACAGAAGCTTAAATATATACAAAATAAAATGGGAATTAAAAATATGAGAATAAAACTTACTTGGAATCTCGAATCTCAATATTCATTCTCTTTATTTCCTTACCAATGACTCCAACTTCTAACAGTTGGCCAATGACATCTAATTATTCAAATTTAATAAAATGAATCAAGTATTAGTATTAAAATATAAAAAAATTAATTAGACGATTGATTCATTATTTAGTAGCATATATAAAACAAACTTACCAATCAAAAAGTTGTCATTAAGGTTGCTAGTATACAATTAGCAAAATTCACAAGGACAATACCAAATAACTCATCTCGGAGAGGGTCAGTTGATTTCACATATGTGGTCACAACAAGCGACATCTTAAATTTGTGAGAAGTGTTTAGATATGCACCAGTTGCAGGACCAACAATAAAATTAGATATAATATTGGTATCATCTTGTTTAAGAAGGTAACCATATTTCTTAATAAGATCTTGTTTGATATTGCAGTGAATTGTAGAACCCTATACATAAAATATAAAGAAAAACAAAGTTAGAGACGAAAAATAGTGGAATGATTAGATTAAACATCTTATTGATTTATTTTACCTTAGCATCACATAAAACTATCTCGATTAATTGACCAAAATTAGATGTATATGCTTTCCAAAACCTAAGAATTTTGACTTTGATCCTCCATTTTGCATAAGCAGGCTTCAATGAAGAAACATCAACAAATGATATAGTTATGTGTGAGTAAGGCAAGAGAAGAATATCATTGTGAAAATTACAAAAAACCGCGAGATGATGATATGCTTAAAACATTACCAATATAGATGTATTTATATTACAATATGCGTTTAGGGTTTACATCAAATTATGAGAGTTACGAATAATTAATAATTGATAATATTTACAAAAATCTAATGATATGTAGACTCAACTTTTAGAAAGGTATGAATGCTGAAGAGAATAATTTTTAATGACTGGAATAATTCAAATATTAAAATTAGGCTAAACATTAGATTAAAGAAATTCGCAAATATCCTCTAATATATGGGTATTTATAAAGGAAAAAAAATTGAATTCGTGATATTTTGATTACTATATAATAATAAATATAGGAATTTTTTAAAGGATATTCTAATCCTAGTTGTTCAAACCAGGTTTAGCACAAGAAACTAAACCACAATTCTGATTAAAGATAAGGAAGATTGGGCAAGAATCCTTTAGAGATTTGGAGAGAAAGAGTATCACACAAGTAATGGTTTGACGAGTTGCTCTTATTACTTAATGTGTGCCAAAATGCCGATCCCCTTTTTGGAGGATCCGCTCCTCTATTTATAGAACATAGATGCGGTTACAAAATAGGTTCAATAAAGGAAAATATACAATTTCTAAGATTTGATCTTATCTAGAAGATTATAGCTAGATGTTCAGAAATTTTCCATGTCGGAATAGAAAAATTTTCATTTATTCGTTGATGGCGTGTCGTCCGACTTCCTTCAAGCTTTAGTGCACTTCCGAGTTGATTAGAATATCCGAGTTGAGACTTTGGTATTATTTCCGAGTTGAACACTTAGTGTGTTGATCCTTTTGTTTCCCGTGGACCTAAGTAGGATCTCGGATCCACCTCCAACAATTGTGCCCCCCCCAGACTCGGAAAATTAAGTCAGAATTTTTGAGTCGGAAAGTTACCTTCTTATGGAATCTTTGGTCCACGTGGCATTCTACAATTGGGTTACTTGAGCGGTTTCCTCGATTTTCACCCGGTAAGTAATTATTACCGTTTGGCATCATTTCGGCTTCCCGTAAATCCCTATAAATACTGCATCATCCCCTTCTTTTACCACACATCTGACTTTCGATAAATCATTTTCCAACTTTCTTCCACTCTCCTTAAGTTTTCTTCTTACTTCGATTCCTTCTTCACTTTTTTCATTCTTCTTTAATTCCTTAAAAATAGGTCTTCACGATTTTAAACTCCTAAATGTTGATGAAGGTTTATACGCCGCTTTGGAGGGAATAAATGCTCGTCCTTCTTGGGGATCCTCTAGGGATACTCGTTCTTCTGCTACTCCGACTAGAGACATAATCGAAGTCCCTTCATCTTTTGGTCGTGGTACTTCACGACTTCCTAAAAGGCCCAGAGTGGAGCCTTTAACAATTTCTCCTCCTGGCGTGGTTACTCGTCGCGGGGCTTCTGGTGCCTCTCGCGGAAGAAGTAGGACAATTTCCAACTTTCGCTTTACTCA
This sequence comes from Lepidium africanum, assembly GCA_900406405.1. Classification (NCBI taxonomy): domain Eukaryota; kingdom Viridiplantae; phylum Streptophyta; class Magnoliopsida; order Brassicales; family Brassicaceae; genus Lepidium; species Lepidium africanum. The sequence continues at coordinate 32,979 of OVAX01001498.1, read as the reverse complement.
CAACCACTCCGATCCAAGATCAATCTGGGAATTTTGCACGGAGTGTACCGACTTGATGCCTCAGATAAGAACGACGCTTGAACTTCTCCCTTCTCTTGACCGGATGGAGAATCGGGAGGAATATGAAGAGATTGCCTATTTGTTATTCCGGGTAAGTTGTTTTCCGAATTCATTTTGACTTTGCTTCTTTCAATAATGATCTCTTCTAATCAAAGATGTTGCGTTTTTTTTGCAGTTTATTGCTTGCCTTAACGACATTATGTTCAAGTGGGAAAGGTCCCGTGCTAACCCGGATGGAAACATTCGGAGGAATTCAACCCCTTCTGGCTGGGTTGGCCAGAACCAAATTGAAGTAGTGGAGGCTAGGTCTCGAGTCACCCCTGCGGAAGAGGAAGTCGCTCGTCTAAAAGACAAGTTGAAGCTTGAGCGTGACAACGTTCTTTGCTTGATAGAGCAGAATGCAGCCTTGACGGAGATGCTCAGGTGTGCCAAGTCTAATCGCGGAGAGGCCTTCAAGTCTACCAAGAAGGCCAATGATAAGCTCCCAGGATTGCAATCCGAGTTGGATTGTATAAAGGAGAATTTTGACTTGTGGCTTCGTCAACTCGTAAATGACGAGAAGAAGAAGATCTACAACGATCTTCATATCCAGTTGAGTGAGCGTCTCAACCGAATTAGCGCTCGCTTTAACGACTTGGATGCGAACCTGGAAGCCCGGTTGACGTACGCCCAATATCTTGGGTATACGAATGTTCTCCAATTGCTTTCTAGCCGTGGTGTGAGCATCCCGGTGGCAATGACTAACTTGATGACTGCCAAGTTGAATCAGTCCAAGGAAGTCGTCAGCCGGGAGAACTTGATGCTATTGCAACCTGGAGACTTGGTCGTCCCAGTTTCGAGATTGGGGAAGAATCGAAGAGCAACGATCAGACTAGGGATTAATCTATCTCTTTTTTGTCTGAATCTTTGTATTAGTAGGGTTTTCTCCTTTGATGTCTTGTAACTGCCGATTGGCCTTTTCCTTTTGACTCATGGTAGTTGTGGTCTCGGTTCTTTCGAGTTATTTCTTTACTCCTTGTTGTCGGCATTTGGCCTTGTAATTAATTTTGCTTTCCTATGTAACAAAATTCATTATTAATGAGAATTGTTCTTGTACTTCGAATTATGAATTTTGCCAAAGATTGACTTGTAAATATGAAACAAATGGAAGAATCATGAAGTTTAAATCCCGAGATCTTTTCTTGTTTGCGCGTTTAACTAAGTTCATTTCCTAAGTTTGAGAGTTCGATCCCGTTTGTTAGGAAAGAGGGTGTTTCACTGTTAGGCGCTTAAAGTTGAGATTTTAAGACTCAGTTTAAGTGTTTTAAGAAGTTTGATCTCAGAAATAATCTCCATAATACTACCCTTTGTTTCGTTGAAAGAAATTTCGAAAGATTAGAAAAGAAAATTGTGTTCTTATCTTTTGAGAGTTATACTTCTGGATTTATGCTTGAATATTTTGATGAGAACGCGATCTCGATCAAGTGTGAGAATTAGGTCTCGGCTTTTAATTGAGGTTTATTGACTTAATTTTATTATTTTCGAGAATTTCGTCTCGACGAGGTTTTAAGACTCGACAATTATGAGTGGGATTTTAAGACGCAACGAGATTTTAAGACTCGTCTTTGAATGCTAGTGATTCTGTTTTTGCCAAATACTTTGTTATGAGAACTTAATCTCGATTTAGTGTAGTTTTTTGGTTTCAACTCTATTATTTTCGAGAGTTTTGTCTCGGCGAGGTTTTAAGCCTCGGCTATTTTGAATGAGATTTTAAGACCCGGCGAGATTCTAAGACTCGGCTTTATATGTTTGGTAATTCCACTTTTTTCAAGGAATTTTATTACGAAAATGTAATCTCGGTTTAGGTGGGGTTTATCGATTTAAACCTATTATTTTCGAGAATTTCATCTCGGCGAGATTTTAAGAGTCAGCTATTTTGAATGGGATTTTAAGACCTGGTGAGATTTTAAGACTCGACTTCGGATAGTTACACGAGAGGTTTAAAGACTCGGTTTTATTTTTACGAGAATTTCATCTCGTGTTTTTAGGGTGGAACCCTTATTCTTCTTTCTTTCTTCTTTTTTTTTTTTTTGAATTCGNTTTTTTTTTTTTTTTTTTTTTGAATTCGAGACGGGGACTTATAAAGATTTTTATTTAGTTTTAGCTCTACCCGAAGGCTACCTACGTACCTCGCAGGGATCAAGCCAAGACGTAGTTCGATTACAAATTTTTTGATTGATTTTTTTGAGATGCACCAAATAATGCACCTAAGTTGTCGCGTTGGCAGGTAACCAGTAGTTGTATCATTCTAAATTTATGGAATTCCAACTTCGTGGAATCATCTCGCTTTCCATTGTCACAATCTTGTAGACTCCTGGTTTTACGACTTCAGAACCAATATATGGGCCTTCCCAGTTGGCGCCCAATTTTCTGGCGTTTAGTTCTGTTGTGTTCGCAAATACTTTTCGGAAAACCAAATCTCCTACTTAAAGTGTTGTCCTTGAATCTTTCCATTGTAGTACTTTGCCGCTTGTTGTTGATAGTTTTGAACTCGGAGAAGTGTTTCATTTCGTTCTTATTCCAAGTTGTCAAGGCTTTCTTCCATTGCCTCATTGTTGGAGTCTTCGTTCTTGGGGAAGCGTTCTCGTCGCAAAGTTGGGATCACCACTTCGGCTGGAGCCATTGCCTCCATTCCATGAGATAAGGAGAAAGGGGTTTGTCCGGTTGGGCATCTTGGAGTCGTACGGTGTGACCAAAGTAGTCCATCTAATTCGGAAGCCCAATTTCCTTTCTTTTCCGTTAGCCTTTTCTTGAACCCATCCAATATCTGCTTGTTTGTGGCTTCAGATTGTCCGTTCCCTTGTGGATTTCTCGGAGTGGATTTACTTACTCAGATTTTCCATTTAGAACGAAAAATAGTGAATTTCGCCGAGATGAATTGAGACCCATTATTCATTACAATCTCATAAGGTAATCCATGTCGGCATATGATATTCTTCCATATGAACTTCACTACATCTTTGTCTTTGATATGCGAGAAAGACTCTGCTTCAACCCATTTCGAGAAGTAGTTGGTCATTATAAGCATGAAGCGCTTCTGCCGAGATGCCGGTAATGGTCCGACTATATTCATTGCCCATTGCATAAATGGATATGGCATCACTGCCGACGTTAGTTCTACAGTTGGAGCGTGGATAATGTGTCCAAGCCTTTGACGTTTGTTACACTTTGCTGCGTATTGTGCACAATCTTTAGCCATTGTTGGCCAATAGTATCTGAGAGTTTGGATTTTATGCACGAGTGTTCTACCACTATTGTGGTTTCCACCAGCTCCATCATGCGTTCTTTCGATGATCTCGTTGGATTCATTACCATGAATACAAGTTAGGAGAGTCCTGTTCGCACTTCGACGAGATAACTTTCCGTTGAGTTGGGCGTAGGGAGCACATCTAGCTTTTAATCAACGTGCCGCCCATCTATCTTTTGGAGCTTTTCCATTTGTGATATATTCAAGTATCTCGTCTCGCCAATCGACTTTCTGTTCACCCACTTGCTCTGCATCTTGCATTTCGGTGTCGGAACCATCCATATTGTCGGCAATTGTTGTTACGAGTCCACTGTCTCCTTTCGGTACTGTTATACTAGGATGATCGATACTTTCCACTATAATGATTCTTCTTTGATCGGGGTCTGTTATTGACGCTAGAGCTGCTAAGACATCGGCTGACGTATTTTTGGATATGGAGATTTTGTTGACTCGGAACTTTACATATTTTGTTAACTCCTTGACGACTTTTAGGCACGCCTCCATTCGGTCATTTTTGGTGTCATAGCCTCCGTTTACTTGATTCGCTACTATTTTCCAGTCGAATTCCTGCGATTAACGCTTCGTACTCAGCTTCGTTGTTTGATGCCGCAAATACAAGTCAGAAGAATTGTTCAAAGACCTCTCCTGTCAGGGTCTCAAGTCGGATTCCGACTCTGGAACCATGTTGCGACGATGATCCATCTAGGTAGATTTTCCAAGTTTTGTGCATCTTCTCTGACTCAGATGGCTCTAATTCAGGTGCTAATTTGATCAAGAAATGCGCTAAAAACTGAGATTTTTCACTCGTTCTCCCCTTGTATTCGATATCATACTCGCTTATTTCGATGGCCCACTTGGTTAACCCTCCAGATTGGTTTGGCTATGCAGAATTCTTTGTAGCAGGTGATTTGTCAATACTATGATAGTATGTGACTGGAAGTAAGGGCGTAGTTATCTTGCCGAGGTTACTACTGCGAGCCCAAGTTTTTCTGTAGTCGGGTATCTTGACTCAGCTCCATCCAAAGACTTGCTTGTGTGGAAGATCGGGTGTTAAGTTCCTCTATCATCTTAGACTAGCACACTACTTACCGCTGATGTGGAGACTGCTATGTATAGATATAATGGTTCTCCATCTTAAGGTTTTGCAAGAATCGGCGGTGTTAACAAATAGTCCTTCAACTCAGAGAAAGCATTCCCATATTTTTCATCCCAATTGAATTCCTTGTTTCCCCGTAACAGACTATAGAATGGGAGACATTTATCTGTAGAACGTGAGATGAATCGGTTTAATGCTATTATTCGGGCAGTAAGTCGTTGAACTTCTCATTTGCTCTTCGGAGAAAGTAGCTCTTGAATTGTCTTTATTTTCTAGGGGTTTGTTTTGATTCCTCTCTGCGTAACTATGTACCCAAAGAACTATCCTGAAGTCACTCTGAAAGTGCATTTCGCTGGATTTAACTTTATCTAGTTCTCGTTCAACGTTTTGAAGCACCTTGCTAGATGGTCAAATGGTCTTCCACTTTTAGTGACTTGATTAGCATGTCGTCAATGTAAACTTCCATCGTTTGCCCTAGTTGCTCTACAAATATTTTGTTCACTAAGCGCTGATAAATTGCTCACACATTTTTTAAGCCGAATGACATTACTCTATAGCAATAAGTGCCTCATTCCATTATGAAAGATGTCTTTTCCATATCTTCCGGGTGCATGTAAATTTTGTTATATCCCGAGAATGCATCCATGAATGAAAGAAGTTCATTCCCGGCTATCGCCTTAACGATTCTGTCGATATTCAGAAGTGGAAAACTATCTTTTCGACAAGCTTTGTTGAGATCAGTGAAGTCTACGCAGACCCGCTACTTTCTGTTCTGCTTCAGAACGACTACCGGATTGGCCAACCAGTCCGGATATTGGACCTCGACAATAGATCTGGCATCAGTCAATTTTTTGACCTCGTCAATTATGGCTTTAGTCCTTTACGGTCCAAGCTTTCTCCTCTTCTGCATGATTGGTTTGTATGTCAGATCAACATTTAGTATGTGGCTTGCTACCTTCGGGTCGATTCCAGGCATGTCTTTGACGGTTTATGCGAAAGTCATCACATTTTGCTTTAAAAGTTGGATTAAATTTTTCCAAATTGGCTCGCTCAAGTTGATCCCAATACTCACGCACTTCGAGGGGTCTTTTAAGTCAATGTTGACGAGTTCAACACTTGACTGATCTGGCTTCTCTGGAACAGGGGGTTCCGACAATGCTTTCTTTTGAATGGTTGCTGTAATCATGCAAGACTTGTTGCGGAGTTTTAACTCGGCGATGAAACAAGTTCGGGACATCTGCTGGTCTCCTCGCAAAGTATAGAGTCCTTTGCTCGTCGGGATCTTTATGCACTGGTGATAGGTTGATAGGATTTCCTGTATTGAGTGAATCCATGGTGTGCCAAGGATTGTGTTATAAATTGGCGGTTTTTCCACCACCAAGAACTTGACTCATCTCGTTATTCTGGTAACTCGGATGGCTTACTTGGCAGTTCCGATTGCATTGATTGTACTTCCCTTAAACACGGTCAACATTCTTTCCACAGGTTTAAGCTTGAGGTCTGGTAGTGCCATTTTGTCTAGTGTCTCTTTGAAGATCAGATCCACTAAACTTCCCGTGTCAATGAGAATCCGAGATACGTTGCAGTCAACTACTCGTAATTTTACGACTAGTGGATCATTGTGAGGGAAGATCACTCCTTCTGTATCTTTTTTCGTAAAAGTTACTTCCGAGTTCATTGTCCCAAACCTTTCTTCATCTGGTTCGAGATTAACTGCAGCTACGACGTTCCGCTCATATCTTTTGATTGAACGTATGGTGTCGTCACAGAATTGTAATCCTCCCATGATTACGGTGATGTCTACTCTCGCGGGATCGATTTCTTCGCCTTCGTCGTCTTGCTTTTGCCGTTTTGGGTTTCCTTTAGTTTCGCAGCTTTGGCCTGCCACTTTGTTCGCTGCTTCTCGCAACTCAGCCTCTTTTCTTTTCTTTTCTGTGCTTTAAATTTTTCGGTTTCTTCCTCCGAGAGTTTAACTTCTCCCTTGCTAAACTTTTCTGCAAGTAGTTCCTGCAATTGTTTGCATTTTGAGGTAGAATGGCCAGTTCTATTGTGAAAAGCACAATATTCACTTTGGTTGTACGTATTATTGAACGACTTTCTTCATGTCGAGTTTCCAAATTCACCGACTCAGAAAGCGGTAGCCGAGTTGTACTTTCCTTTATAGTTATGGTGCCTCGTCTATTGGTACTCATCCTTCGACTCTTTGGGTTCAGTGTCTTGGTGAGTGCTTTGTTTTCTAGAGAGAATTTGCTTTTCCTCCACGTATTATGCATGTCTCAATGCTTTGCATAGAGCGTCCGAGATAGTATTCAGCCTATTCAAGAAAAGGTCTCTTCATAGAGCTTCATCCATGACCATTCTAGTTCTTAGGGCTTCGATTGCCATGTCGTCGCTGACTTTTGCTTTTGTCAGGATCTTCTTAAATCGTCCGAGATACGACTTAAGGGATTCATCGAATCCTTGCTTTAGAGACCTCAACTCGGCTTTCGAGGTGTCTTGATTGACAAATAATGCATACTGCTTCATAAATAGTTCGGAGAGTTGACCGAAGTTGTCTATTAATCCCGCTGGCAACTTGGTAAACCAAGTTAGGGCATCGCCTGTTAGATTCTCGGCGAAGAGCTGGTAGTAAGCTGCCTCTTCTTGATCAGGTTTATAGGTCACCCCGTTCATCATTACATTGAAGGCACTCATGAATTGAATTGGATCAGTCGTTCTATCGTACAAAGGACACCTTATTCTTGATCCTCGGCTGACCAAGACTCTTTTTAGATTTGCCGCAAAAGGCGAGTTTCAAGCTCGGGCTAAAATTCTCCCAATTTCTGGTGTTGAACTAGTAGCATGATGGAATTGCGACTACATATCTTCCATCATCCGGTATACCACTGCTGCGTCCATTGTAGTTAATGCCTATTGTCCTGGTGTATGCTGAGCTGCCAGTTGCTTATGTCCGACTATGTTGGTCGTGTTCGGGCTTGGTACTTTTCCGAATAAGTTCCTATGGGCGCTAGCAATTACTCCTTCATCCATCATGTTGTTTTGTGCAATCGGGAAGTTTTCTCCGTTTAATCGAGACTCAATTCGGTCAAGTCTTTCCAAATTTCTTCTGTCGTAAGCTTCGTACTGCATTATCATGTTGTGCACCAAACTTTCAATTGAAGATGGTCCTTGAGGCGGAACAGGGAGTTCAGAAGCCTCACAGGAGTTTTCCCTGTTGTCTCCCTAGGTTTGAACAGAATTCAAGGGCGATCCATCATTTTGCTTGCATAGATCCTCCTTTCTCTTAGGTTAAGAATTCCTTCGATGTCTTCCCCACAGTTCGAACCGAGTTTAGCACAAGGAACTAAACCACAATTCTGATTAAAGATGAGGAAGATTCGGCAAGGATCCTTTAGAGATTTGGAGAGAAAGAGTATCATGCAAGTAATGGTTTGACGAGTTGCTCTTATTGCTTAATGTGTGCCAAAAAGGTGATCCCCTTTTTGGAGGATCCGCTCCTCTATTTATAGAACATAGAGGCGGTTACAAAACAGGTTCAATAAAGGAAAATATACAATTTCTAAGATTTGATCTTATCTAGAAGATTCCAGCTAGATTTTCAGAAATTTTCCATGTAGGAATAGGAAAATTTCCATTTCTTCGTTTGATGACGTGTCGTCTGACTTCCTTCAAGCTTTACCGCGCTTCCGAGAAGGAATTCTTCCGAGTTGATTAGAATATCCGAGTTGGGACTTTGATATTATTTCCAAGTTGAACACTTAGCGTGTTTTGTTTCCCGTGGACCAAAGTAGGATCTCGGATCCACCTCCAACATTAATGACGTAAATTAATGAGTTTATTAAATATATGTGTACAATAATTTGGGTAGGATGAATTGTACATAATTAATTATATGTTAATTACGTTTATAACCTTTCGTAAATTATCTAAAATTATAAATGTATTTAAATTACTAATGTCATTCGTTGTAAATTAGTGTGAACTGTAAGTGTAGATTGTAATGAAGGTGTACCTTAAGTTTTATAGAGTGTATTGTATAGGATAAATCGTAAGCTAATTACTTCAATAACATTTCCTTAAGTTGCGAAGCAATTTAATTTTTGTTAAAATTGTAATGGCATTTGTTGTAAATAAATGTCAAGCTTAAGGGAAATTATTGGAAATTCTTTCTTTTTTATTATATAGTAGATATAAGGCTTGCTTTTATGATTAAAATGTTTATCTTAATAACTTTCAAAAAATTTATTGTGTAGAAATATATCAATTGGAATATGTAACTTTAGTCGACAAATATTGATGCTGAAATATGAAGAAAATATTGTTGTTTAATTAGTTTGTATCATTTTCTGCAATGTTTCTTTAGTTTTATTTTATTTGAATATAATAATATATAACTTTTAAATATAATAAAACTGTCTGATATTTTTAGTTTTAAATTTTTGGTTAAAAAATTACATATCAAAATATTTCAATATATATAATAGTATAAAAAACTTATTTTATTGACCCGTTGGTCAGTTTGGGTCAACAGGTAGCCTGATGATCTAAAGGTAATCTAGATCTTTGTCCGGGTTGGGTATGAAAACACTGCTTGTATCAAACCAAGCAATTTGTAGGTTGAAATTGCTTAAAATTAGTATATATATATATATATATCTATATATATATGAAAAGTAGAAAGGTATTTTTAAAATTAGTAATAAAAAGGATAGATCAATATATTATTAAAATATTTATTTCAAATAAGAAATGAAGTATATAATTGGAGCAAGCCACTCCTTCATTTCAAAAAACTAGTTTTGAAGGAAAAAATGAAAATTATTGACAGTGGTCTAATACATATAAGAATGTAGCCCTGCGAATTCGGGTTTTACGGGTCGGTTCGGATCGGATTAATCGGGTATCGGGTATTTACCCAATTTTCAATCTGATTCGAAATTAACCGAATAACATTTCAATTCGGGTAGGTTCGGTTATCGGTTAATTTTTTTTCTCTTTCCGACTTGACCCCAGAGAAGAAGAAGAAGAAGAAGAGAAAGGAGAAGGAGGACGAGAAGAAGAAGAAGAGAAAGGAGATCGGATATGAAGAAGAAGAAGGAGGAGAGAAGATGAAGAATAGATCAAAGAAGAAGAAAAAGGAGGAGGAGAGGAGAAAAGAAGAAGAAGGAGGAGAAAAGGAGATCGAAGAAGAAGGAGGAGAGAAAGAGATCGAAGAAGAAGAAGAAATCGAAGAGGAAGAAGATGAGAAGACTCGTCGCCGCCGTTTCAGGAGAAGAGGAGGAAGACGAAAAAGAAGACTAGTTTTTAGGTTTAGATTTTTTTTTAAAAATAAATTTTGGTTAACCGTTCGGTTATGTTAACCAAACCAATTCAAACCACTAACCAAAATTTATTACCCAAGCATACCGAATTACCCGATTTAATATGCAATACCCGACCCGATTTGTCAAATTTTTGGTTCAACTCGGTTCGGACAAACCGGGTCGGGTTTAAATCCCAGGCCTATAAGAATGTATCCAAAAAGAAACCTTGTTAGCTCAGTGTTCACATATATATGTAGTCACGAGTTATATATTATGCTTTTAGTTAATGATTGATTATTTTTTTATATCGACAAGATTTAATCTATATATGGTTTGTTTACAAGGGATGACGAGTAGTGGGACCGTCTCGGGCTCACGAACTCAATTCATTTCTTTTTTCAAATTTTTATTTATTATTTTCTATTTTTTTTATTGGCTTAAAAAACAAAAATACTCATACAAACGGTAAAATAAAAAAAGGTCCAAAATATTTTCTTAAACAGAAAAAAGACTTAAACAAATTTTAAATAGTAAAGAAAGGCCCAAAATATATTTTAAAGAAAGAAAGACGTTCAAAAAAAAATTTTATCAATAAAAGACCAAAATGTATATTAAAATTTTTTTAAAAGAAAAATTGTCCGAGGGTCTACAAAAATGTTAAGCCGGAACTGGATCTATAACATAATCTTTAACAAATATCATGTATGGTAAATGGGATTTTTTAGAATCAAATTCGAATATAGAAAAAAAAAAGATGGGATGCTTAATTATTTGACAAAAACACTTCTAATAATTTGTAGTATAAAATCAAAACTCCCTTCACGTAAGCATTTGGGCTTTTTACGGAAGATAAAAGTTTACATAGAAGCAAATGTTAAACAGGAAGTAGCGTAACTTGCTAAGTTTGGGAGGCTGAGTTATCCATAAAACATAACAGAGTGGTAACTTAAGTGATAAAGTTCATTTGAAGATTAGCTTAGCTCATCGCCCAAGTGATAAGTCCGTGTCAAAGGCCCACTAAAAACCCATTGTTATGTTAAAACTTAGCCCATCTAGTCCAAATCATAGATAGAACTAAGCCCAACAAAAACAATCTACATGTTATCTAACAACTAATGGGTATCAATATGTTTTATTTCATACCTTTTTTTTATAACTAGGATGGCGGTTGCTTGGGCCTTAATCCACCCCTAGGTCTCGAGCCAGCCTGCAATTGTACCATTTTTAGCCCTAGTTACTCTTCTCCATGTTAGTTTGAACCGGTGACCTTTCAAACAAATGTTTGAAGTGCTGCCAGTTGACCTAGCTCGTCTGGGTACTTTATTTCATACTTGACTTCGTACTTTGATCATGTGACATTTTAAAGTTTGAGTAAATTAGAACTAAATAATTCATGTAGAAAAAAATCTCAACGAACATAACATGTAATCTAAAATGGAAAGACATATCTTTGGTAAAATAATTAAATGTCCATTTCCATTCTCTTTTTTTGTTGGAGCTTAATTTCAAAAAGTTGATTATATGTCTTTCTGAGGAATATCGCTCTAAGAAAAAAAACACAAGAACTGGATGACAAAGTTGATAGATTGAATGGTCGTACAAGAGTTACAGGAATCCCATATCTACCAGGTGATTATTTGGGTTTAAAAAACCAAAAGAATTGAGTTATTGGATATTACACCAACGTAGTCCATGAATATTATATCAAACACTATAATATTTCTCAAATGGTTACAAGATATATATAGAAAATACTAGTACTAAAACTAGACAATAATATGTCTTTGGAAATAACCAATATAATAAATTGTTTTGGAAATAAATAAGTCTTTACTCCCAAATTCGTCATTTCTTTTGGTCGGGACACTAAGACATGTTTTAAGACCTGTAATTGTCTCTCTAAAAGCTCTTTGACTCAATTACCAAGGCATCTTGTTCATCTTCCTTTCTCGACGCCCGCGATGCTGGAAATGGCCTCCGCCAGCGTCGGGCTTTATCTTCCTCCTTCTTTGTGTTTCTTTTCTATGTGTTTTTTTCTCTTTTTTGTTTTATCTTTTCTTCCTCTCTCCTCCAGTTGTTGATCGGACCATTGGTGATATGTGGCGAAGTGATGTTTTCCGAGGATATGGACAACTCCGATGCCGTTACTACTCCCTATCTCTATTGGAGAAGATGAGTTTAGGGTCTCCAAAAACCTATCTTTATCCGACTGCTCTAAACCTCCAAGAACTACCACTCCATCTTTCGTCATCTAGTGATCTTAACCCTTTGTTCTCCAGTCCTCATATCCTCGCCGCTGGTGAAGTTAGTGTAGGGTATATTGCTCTATCTCCTCCACTGTTGTGTCTTTGGGCACACAATTTGAAACTCTTCATTGCTATATCTCCGAGATCTTCAATATCCATTAGGAAGTTCAAAATCTCAAGAATCTTTCCAGATGCTATAAGTTTGGCTCATCGTTGTCTGATTTTCGTCTGACGACAATAGTGTAGAACACCTCTGATCTCTTTCGGCGGCGCCTGCAAGAACCCTAGGTTCCCCATATGGTTTTGGCTTTGGATCTGGTAGACCTGGCCCATTAAAGGTCCAAAGTCCATTTTCTTGAGTAGTGGACTCCAATGTAGTGGATCAGTCGATAGACCTATTATATGGCCGAGATTTATATTAAGGTATGAGTTTGTTCTATTTCTATCAGCTTCAGTTAAATGAGTTATTGAGGACAGGTCCACTGTCTTGAATGGATGGTAGAGATGATTTAAACAACAATCTTACTTTTAAGTCTGACATTCTCTTCGCACGGGAGAGAATCAAGTCCCGAATTAATTTTGATTCGGATGATTTCAAAAGTTCACTACCTTGTGTTCAAAGAGCTTCTCCAGGTGTTCAACCGACCTTCACGTCGACTGAATGAGGAATGATTTATCGTTGTATCAAAATTTGTAAACAATATTCCAACCCTTATCTACTATTCCCAGTTCGTTTGAGTTGCTCCGACTGGATGATTTATAATTTATGTTTTCTGTATTGGACTATTCCTTGTGAATTCCTTTATTTCTATGTATGTTGTAACTGAATATTTTAAGTAATGAAAAGTAGTTGTGTGACAAAAAAAAATGGTTTAAAATAGGTTGGACTTGATAGATGTCATCTCTAATGGATTTGTGAATTCCCTCCTTGCTCAAAATTCCATGAATAAAATCATCTTAGGCCTTGACTAGTTGCTGTTTTTACATAGTTTTTGGTTTTACTTTCCTCTAAAAACTAAAAAACCAATCAAGTTTTTGCAAAAATAGTTTCCCTAAAAAATAGAGAAATTAGTTTTTAAGAGTTTTTATTAATTCTTAAACAAAAACCAAAACCAGGATTTAGTAGTTTCCTCCTTTGTTGAGATTGCTTTTTCACTTTTTCTTTTTTTTTCATTTTAATGTTTTTTATTTATAATTACATATTTGAAAAAGTCGTGTTAACTATTGTACATACACGTAAGCATTTTCCTCTCTCAATATTGATTCCTTATTAACTAATATATTCCTAATTAACTAATCTATGTACAACTTTCAAAATTGATGTAGTAATATATGTATGAAATCAGTGTGCATTTAAATAGTTCTAATGTATAATCTTAAACTTACAAATGAAATTAATATTGAAAGATAAAACTAGTGATTATTAATTTTGAAGATTATAGATTAAATGACGGGAAAAAAGAAGAAGATTATAGATTAGATATTATAATTCTAAAAGTAGTGTTTGAATATTGTAAAATTTGACTTTATAATTCTTGGAAAATTTTAGAAATTTTGTAAACAATTTGAGATTTCTAAAATGATAACTTAAAATTTGTAAAATTTAATAATGTAAGTTTATTTTTATTAATCAAATTTATATAATTTGTTAAATATATTTTGAACAAATCAATTACAAAACAAAATATTTAAAAAATAAACTTTTAACAAAATTAAAGTAAAAACCAAAAACTACAGAAATCACCATTCAAATTTTTGAAAAACTAAAATTTACTGAAAAAACCAAAAATTAAAAATCTAAAATCAAAATCTAAAAGTCAAAAACTAGAAACTAAAACCAAAAACTGTTTGCCATTCATAGCCTTAATTTTTACTTTGCTGTTTGGTCCACAAATTCATGAAATGAAATTTCTTTTTTAATTCTTAGTGGTCACCGTGATCACATCATTCGTATAGCCCAAAAGATATTATTTAGAATTTTGGGATTTGATTTGAACTATGAATTTGACCTGACAAAAAAATACACTTGCATAATACTTCTTAAAAAATTTCATTCATTTTTGCTAATAGTTAATAACTTATATTGACTAAAAAATATTCAAATAAACTACTATTTCTTCTAAAAAGCACTGAATAAGTGTTTGTAAATAAAATATATATATATGTATATATATATGTATATGTATATGTGTGTTTGTGTGAAAATACTGTGTGTGCGGCGGCGAACCCAAAATCCAAAGCTTAGACCAAAACCAAAAAGGTTTCTTCCGAAATTAGAATTCACTTATGTATAATACTTCTTAAAAAATTTCATTCATTTTTGCTAATAGTTAATAACTTATATTGACTAAAAAATATTCAAATAAACTACTATTTCTTCTAAAAAGCACTGAATAAGTGTTTGTAAATAAAATATATATATATGTATATATATATGTATATGTATATGTGTGTTTGTGTGAAAATACTGTGTGTGCGGCGGCGAACCCAAAATCCAAAGCTTAGACCAAAACCAAAAAGGTTTCTTCCGAAATTAGAATTCACTTATGTATAATACTTCTTAAAAAATTTCATTCATTTTTGCTAATAGTTAATAACTTATATTGACTAAAAAATATTCAAATAAACTACTATTTCTTTTAAAAAGCACTGAATAAGTGTTTGTAAATAATATATATATATATGTGTGTTTGTGTGAAAATACTGTGTGTGCGGCAGCGAACCCAAAATCCAAAGCTTAGACCAAAACCAAAAAGGTTTCTTCCGAAATTAGAAATTTTTGTTAAAATAATATTCTGTAAATATCTTGCTTTTTTAATATATAGGACACAGTATTGTGGATTGTAAAAAAAACTATTTAATTTTTTATTGAGTACATGATTATAGATAAATAATAAAAAATGATATCTCTCTTTGGAAAAGACTCCATTGCTCTGTAAAGTTTTTTCATCTTTGTTTAATTTATCACTTTTTTTTCTTTCATTTAATTAAAACCAAGAGTTACAAACCTTCTACACGCTACAAGAGTTTCAAAAGCAAGGCAATAAGTACAAAGCAACAACATAAATACCCTCACACCTACCAAACAGAGAGCAATAACTCAAACATAAGGCCTACATAAGAGGCAACTGATAAACATAATCACAAAAGATCTCAATTCACAACAGCAGAGGCAGATCGGTGCTCACTGTCAAAGAGGTTTCACAACCAACTTGGAAGACCAGAAGCCACATAAGATTGTCTTCTCTCCTGCGATGTTACACTTTGTGCAATGAGAAACGAGCCTCTGTTTGCTGAACGAGGTTCATAAACAAGCTTTGCACCTACACAACGGCTAAGTACCTGAGTCAAACAGCCGGTGTAAAACGCCTTGACCGGGACTGATTTTGGACGCGCCACCATCTTAACAAGTTCCACAGCTTCTGATGCAAAAACTACATTCTTCAGCTTTAAAGAATTCATACTTTCCATCGCCCACATCATAGCCTGAAATTTTGCATCTAAAAGATTATCCAGCTTTGTAAAAGCTCTTCTACTGTGAATTAGAACCACCCCATCTGAATCTCTTACAACCCAAGCCGCACCACCTAACTTGGAATGTTTGGAACAAGAGCATCCAATGTTTCATTTCAACCACCGAGATGGTGGAGGATGCCATTTCACATTCTTTCTTAAATCTCCTGGAATTTGTGTATTAACGTTGTGGTTAATTTCTTGTTGTGCTTGCATCCAGATTTGAGACTCTTCCCTAGCCTTTTGACAAACTTCAGCAGCAGAATAATGGATCCCTTTATACAAAAATGCATTCCTGTTTTTCGATAACAGCCAGAGAATCCAAGGTACAGCTTCTCTTACTTCTCTATGAATAGTTTTGTTCTTAATGCATGTAAAGATGTAATGAAGGTTTGAGTTTAGCGATCCTTGATCAAAACCACCTTCCAGGTTAGGAATACCTGAAACAGCCCAGGTCTGACGAGCCACAGAACACGTGAAGAGCATGTGGTTCGAAGACTCCATTTCCGTTGAGCAAAGTTGGCACAGGGGTTCTGGTTTCATCCCTCTTCTCTCTATGTTTTCTGCCACAGCCAGTGCTCCACTCCGAGCCCTCCATATGAAGTTCCGAATTTTTGTAACTGTCGGTAATTTCCAAGCTTTAGATATTAGGATGTTAACTGAGGGTAGTGCAGCTGCATCAGTGATCAAGCAAGCTTTTAAAGATCTGTGAGCAAGCCAATACCCTGAGTTTACCGAATAAAATCCCCTGACTCTGAGTGTTGCCAAGCCCAAAAGTCATACATAAACATTGTCGGCTTAATCTTCTTGATCTTGTCAATGTCTTGAGGTACAAAAACCTGATCTAGTAGATTTAAATTTCAATTTTTAGACCGATTGTTCAATAAATCTGCTACTTTGAGGTTTAGGTTAAAGATACTTTCTTTCCTCCATGGAGCTCTCATTTCACCATCTGAAATCCAATTATCCATCCACACCAAATTGTTTTTGCCATTTCCCACCCTAATATTGGATCCTAGTTTAATGAGTTATCTCCCATAAAGGAGACTTCTCCAACCAAAAGATGGCCTAGCTCCCATATTTGCCTCCATGAAACCAGATTGTGTAAAGTACTCGATTTAAGTATCTTTGCCAATAAGGACTATGGCTCTTGCAACACTTTCCAAGCTTGTTTTGCGAGGAGTGCTTGATTAAAACTTGGGATATCCTTTAACCCCATTCCACCGAGGTTTTTCGNTTAAAACTTAGGATATCCTTAAACCCCATTCCACCGAGGTTTTTCAGAAGACAAAGAGTATCTCAGCTTCTCTAGTGAGTTTTCCTTTTATTGTCTGATGAATTCCACCAAAAATCTGCCATTGCAGCTGATACTTTCTTGCATGATGTTTTAGGTAGTTGGAAACACTCATAGCATAGATTGGCATTGCCATTGCCACAGATTTTAGTAAAGTTTCCTTGCCACCCATTGAGAGTGATCTAGAGAACCAAGACGACATTCTTCCTTGAACCCTATCGTGAATGAAGTCAAGCAACTTAACTTTGGAGCCACTAAAACACTCCGACAAACCAAGATAAAACCCAGCCCCTCCTGTATTAAAAATACCAAGCACATTTTGAACCTCTACAACCGCTGAAGTTGGAACCTTTGTTCCAAAGGTTATTAATGATTTCTCCACATATATTCTCTGTCCTGAGATATCTTCATACTAAGATAGAACACTTTTGAAAGCTTGAGCTTGGTTTTTTGAAGCTCGCATGAGGAACAAGCTGTCATCTGCAAATAGCAGATGATGGACCAAGGGACCTGATTCTTGAAATATGATCCCTTGAATGAGATCAAGTCGTTCTGCTTTAAGCATTAAGTAAGAGAGCGCTTCGGTACATAAGACAAACAGAAAGGGTGATATGGGATCACCCTGCCTGATTACTCTTTCTAGCATTATCAACCCAAAAGGCTGATTGTTTATCAGTACTGAATAAGTAACTGAAGATACAATCGCCATAATCCAATCAATCCACTATCCATCAAACCCAATTGCTGCTAGGATAGTCTTCAAAAAAGACCACTCAACCCTGCCATATGCTTTAGACATATCTGATTTCACTGCCATGAAGCTCTTTGAAATAGAATCGTGAGTTCTAAGGCTATGGGTTAGTTCATGAGCTATTAGGATATTGTCTGTGATAACCCTGTAAGATACAAAAGCTGATTGAAATGGTGACACAATCTAAGGTAACCACGGTTGAAGTCGTTGTGCCAAAATCTTGGCAATGATCTTGTACGTCACTGAACAGAGACTAATGGGCCTATAGTCTCACATTCTTGGTGAATCTACTTTCTTAGGAATCAGACATATATGTGTTCTATTCCACTCTATAGGAACCTGCTTTGTGGCAAAGAATTCTTGCACTTCTCGTGTCACTTTCGAACCAACAACACCCCAATAGTTCTGGAAGAAACAACCATTCATACCATCCGGGCCAGGTTCACTAGAAGGATTTATAGCATAAGTCGCAGCTTTTATCTCTTCTGACATTACTTCCGCTGTTAGAATCCTATTCATTTCACTCGTGACTGTCTTTTCCATACCCTCAAACAGATGATCACATGCTGGTGGATTCGAAGATTTGAATAATTTTGAGAAGTATTTTGTAGCAATATCCCCTTTCGAAGAATCTACATAGCATAGGTTACCATTAGAGTCCTCCAACTTTTGTAGGCACCTTTTAGATCTATTAACTTTAACCGATGAGTGGAAAAACCTAGTATTTCTGTCGCCATCCATGAGCCACTTATCCCTACTCTTTTGGCTCCAATACCTTTCCTCTTCTTTATAAGCCACAACTAAACTCTTTTTCACCTCAAAGATGACATTAAAATCTGGATTATCTGCCGAGAGTTCAACATCTAGATTCCCTTAAAGCTCCACAATTTTGGCCTTGGAGTTAAGAGTATTGGTCTTCTTCCACCTACTTAACTCTTTTCTGCAGTCACTTATACTTTCCATGACAGTCCTATCTTGATTAGTATGAGGACAACTTGACCAAGCTTTCACAATGGCTTCTTTGACCATCGGCTTATTAATGAACCTCTTGTTGAACCTAAAACAACTGCGAAAAGAACCGGTCTGTGATCTGAACCAGATTTTTCCATGAAGGCTTGATTAGAACTTGGGAAGTTGGAAAACCACAGCGACTTCCCAAAAGCTCTATCTAACTTACATTGCACCCAATGCGATCCTCTTTGACCAGCCCAAGAAAAAGCGTTTCCTGATGATTTCAACTCTCTAAGCTTACACACCTCAATCGTTTCCACAAAAGGTTGACACTCAGAGTCTGATCTCTGTGCCCCAAATTTCTTTTCCAGCGGATGTAATATAGCATTAAAATCACCTACTCCCCACGCTTGATCAGATCTTGAGACACTTATTCTTTTCAACCTCTCCCAAACCTTTGGTTTATCCTTGTAAGTAGGAGAGCCATACACAAAAGACAAGAAGAAAGAAAAATTTCCCATTGATATAAGAGCGTCTATTACATACTTATCTGCGAATTTTATATCCAACATCACAGATTTTTTCCGAAAAACCGCCAACCCGCCGCTAAGACCTATGGGCTCAACAGTAAAAACCTTATCATAGCCTAACCATTCTTGGAGATCCACCAAAAAGTTCCTACTGTTTTTCGTCTCCATCAAAAAGAGAATATCAGGGAAATGTTGGAGCCTCATTTCCTTTAGCCTAGGAATTGTCAAGTTGAATACCCCTTCAAGGCCTTGACAATTCCAGAAGAGCACACTCATTGTTGCTCTGGTAGTTCCCCAGCAGGAACTACCAAAGTTTTTGCTCGTTTTATGGAATCAGCTGTTGATAAACTTTCCTTATCCTCACTCCTATCTGTTTCATCTAGCTGCACCTTGTTAGTGTCTTTGATCAGAGAAGATGCAGATCGCTTCATAGGCTTCCTTGCTGAAGATTGAGTAGTTTTGGAGATCTTTTTCGCAACCTGAGACAGTACTTGGACATGTCCTTTCACCTTAGATTCAGTACTAGATACTCCAAAGGAACCATGTCTATAGGTATCACTTTTCCACTCCGCAGCTGAATTCATAGCACCTTCCTTGTTTTCAATGTGATGGAAAAGTTCAATGCCTGAAACACCTTTAGCTGCCGCAATTGCTGAGGCCATTAATTTAGGAGTAGCTTCATTATTCCTCTTCACCTCATAATCATACGTGATGCCTTTTCCTTTATCCAGCTCCTTCGATACAACAGGTGATGGTTCAAGCCTTAGGAAAGCCTGTTTCACCAGCGGATCAGATTCAGCTTCCAACACTGATAGTTTAACTCTTTTTCCCCTCAATTCTCTGTCTTCTTCACTAACTGCCTGTATGTATTCTCTCATCTCTGATAGCACCAAAGGGTTAATCTTTAGACGAAGAGTTTCCTTATCTATACCAATTTGATCATTTTCAAGCACGCCATATAGAGGGTCTGTTTGTTTTATATGAGCCTTCTCCATCACCTTCTCACCAAATAACCTTGCTTTTTCCTGCCTTTCTTTAATTAGCAATGGACACCTATCCTTGTCATGAGTCAGCCTCTGGCAATTAAGGCAACGTCTTTGAATTCTCTCGTAGTTAAAGGAAACCACAACTTGTTCACCATTCGGGAGATTGATAACTTTCGACCTACGCAGAGGATTAGCCACATTGAAGTGAACCTTAACCCTAACAAAGTCTTGAACTTGAGACTGGGACTTCCAAGACTTGACCAATCAATTCTCCTATTGCAGTAATCGTCGGGACAGTATAGAAATTCATCGGGATATTTATAATCTATACCTATAACGGAATTAATTGCAGGAAATCCAACGGTGGTGACTCTACCCACTTGTCGAGAACTATGACCCATTCGTTGTATGTTTGAAGACCTTTGTCGAAGACCTCCTCAAAATCGTGCTTGTTGGAGAAGATAAACTGAAATCTCTCCTAAGATAGAGCCACTCCCCGCACTTTACCGAGTTTCTGCCACTTCCGAGGAAGATCTCGAATGAGACTAGACATCCTTTGGCACTGAGGGTTGAGGATCCTCCCTATTAGACTGTATTTGTTTTGAGCGCTTGAGCAAAACTCAGGCATAGATTCATCAAAGCCTTATCCATAGATGCTGACATCGCTTAAATCTGAGAGAAATTCACTTGCAACACTCAAAAGACGAAAAGTGCGAGACTTAGGTTAGAAAATCACGGCTGGGGGATTACGAAACACAATGACCAAGACGGCGAAGACGGACACTAAAGCTCTTTCTACTCTTAGTCAAAGACACTAAGAGAGTTAGAGGGTTCTAAGCTCACAAAAGAGGGTTCTCTTTTTTAATATCCACGAAAATATTTCTTAATTTATCACTTTATTCTATTTTATCTAATATATATTTAATATTTATACGAGGATTAGTGAGTGTTTAACAGGTAGGGTTTTCATCGGCTTCTCAAGCTGGGATCACTAGCGACTTGAACCTCTCCATTGCTGACGTAAATTACATATATCTATCTCTCTTTTTTTTCTTTCCAAACTTGAAGTTTTTTTTGACAAAAGTTTTATTTTATTTTATTACTATAAGCTCATCCTTGATCTTGGTCCGAAGACGCCCATCCACCTTTCGTAATTTGACGGAACATTTTGATGTGTTCACCTGGAGGATTTTCTGTAATTTGTGATTTCTTCAAGTAATCATATCCTTTATTGAGTGTAAACCTAATCTCGTCGTCAACATTTTCATCCAAACCGTCTATCATGATTTGTCGAGACAAGGCTGTATCCCAGAGTGTGCTACCAACAGACTGCTAGAGTTGTTTGTTTTTAGAGAAAATTATAGAGAATACCTCTTTTGAGTTTTAAATTCTAAAAAATACCTTTTTTCGAAACATTCGGTTATATACTCATTTTTACAAAAATGAGTATATGGAAAAGGGGATAAAATATGATCTCGTTCATAGTGAACATTTATATGGTCTACAGTGGACATATATAGTAAATTTATGTATGTAATATACATCAATACAATATAATCGTATACGATGGGCATATAAACTGAATTATGTAAACAATAGACAAAACTACACAATATATGTCCACTGTAGACCATATAAATGTCCACCATGGACAAGATCATATTTTACCCCCTTTTTCCAAATACTTTTTTTTCATGAAAATGGGTATTTCGCAAAATTTTTTGAAAAAAGAGTATTTCTTAGAATTTAAAACTCAAATGGGGTATTCTCTATAATATTCTTTTGTTTTTAATGCTATGTACGATTTGGGTTAAGTGTTTGTAACTAATAGTCATAATTGAAAGCCATATTGGTTTTTGGAAGTTCGATTCACTACTTATTTTCGTATCTCTAAGCTTGTCGGTTTGAAATGTTGTCTTCGATGCTTTGAACCGACAAATTTGAGCTTATTCTTGAAAGAAAAGAGAAAAAAGCTTAAAGGTTCTTTAGAACAAAGATAAGAAGTGAATCAAACTTCCAAAAACCAATTCAGATTTCCATTTCAGAGTCAATTTCGATTTGAGATTATCGGAAGGTTAGCCGAGTCAACGCAAAGTTAAGGGGTTTTTGAAAAGTCAACAAAAATTGAAGGTTTAATCAACCACATCCAAAGTTCGAGATTAAATCAACTATTTGGTACTTACAATGTTAATTTGACATTTTTCCCGTTTTAAAATATGAAAAATATCCTTTTTTTTTAGTGTAAATCGTGTCTGTGGTGGAAAATTATATAATATTTATAGTATTTATGTCCACCGTGTACAAGTATATGTGTTTTTGTCTATTACAAACGTAATTTTATTATATATGTCCATCGTAGACCATATAAAAACGTTTTTGTCCACCGTTGATGGAAATGTGTTTTATGTCCTCATTTCGAATACCATTTTTCCTGAAAATGTGTATTTCGTAGAAGTTTGTGAAAGAAGGTATTTTTTACAATTTAAAACTTAAAAGGGGTATTTTCTATACTTTTCTCATATACAAAAATACTTAGAACTGTATTCTCTGTCACAGATCTGAAAAGACATTAAGAAGAAGAATGAACAACAATAATTACCTTAGGCATTCTATATTTGATCGAAGAGCACTTTCTCTTATGAGACTGTTGAAAGGCCATCGATTTAAAATATTCTCTGAGAATATGTGAACACTTTCCCAAAACAATTTTTGTAGATATGATAGTAGATAATAGACATCTTCCTGCATTATAATCATCACATTTCCTTAATCCAAAATTATTTACTTCACTAAAACTCCGGATAGTTTGTATTTATAACTTACTTTAGCACATTTGTTTCGTGATTGACTCCAATCAACATTGGCGTAAGGCTCAGGATAAATATCTTCACGGAGCTGGAGAATGAGAGGTGTTGGAGTAGCCACAAATTTTTTACCATGCAAGTATGACAACCCCAAGGGTTTATCCCTTTAATAAATCGAGAGAGTCCCTACACTTACATATATTATAAAGAGATGAGCAAAACCAAAACTAAAACCAATTAGTAAATAACCAAATAATAGAAGGTGTCTGAATTCAAACCTTCACTAAGACAAAACAAAGAAGGAAGTAACCAGAACTCAGGGTGATGGGCTCCTCGACCGCAAAGATCTACCGAAGACGATATAATCCGAGAAGGTCGAGACAAGAAGCAATCTAACCAACACGACTTGGCCGAACCTACCATGAAGATCACAAACAATATAGATGAGCTTGAATAGCTTACAATAATCACATCCCACCCTGGCCCACGAAGACACAACAAAGGCTGCACTTGCCATTTTTGGACTCCAATCAGGACATGCAATCACTCTTTAAGGCTTTCCAGACGAACCAGGACGAAACAAGTTACGAGTCAATATTATATGGATTCTTGACTCATTCATATATCTTGTAGAATTGGAATCATCCCAAAAGAAGCTCTGAGCTAAAAGATATGGATATTACAAGTTGGTGGATCTGCAATGAACCCAACTACACGACAAGGCCAAAGATTGAGCTACACAGCCCGCCTGAGGTGTGGCCTTCAGCTCAAACCACTTGTAGGTTATTCTTGGGCCTTTTATGGATCTAACAAGCCCGAGAACACTTGAAACCACCACCGGATCTTTCAGATACGCTCCAATCAAGAGAATGGTTTGGTTTGGTTCCGTTTAAGGCAAGTCCGAGATCCGACTGCCTTAAGAGCCTTCAAACTTATGTGTGGCGACCAGGAGAGTATTTCAACTAGTTAGAAACCTTCCAAGATGCTCAACCATGCACCAGCACACAGGGAATGAGGCAAATCCCTTTGCACTTCAATACTTTCCTTCTTCGGATGTGTTCACATTGGAGGCATTCATTCTCCAACGGCTAGGACATCAAGGGGTAACTCTTTTAGTTATTTTTGGGTATTTCTTTCCTCATTTTGGTCTCATGACCGTTGGTCCTTTGTCTTGTACGAGCTCTATAGAAGCTCATCTTATTTCTTTGTATTTGACAAGTTATCATCGAAGTTTTTGAGTAAAAGTGTTTCTTTTCAAGCATGTGTCTTAAGTTGCCGACTTCATCTCTTTGAGGATTCGAGAGAGAGAGTCAAGATCAGGTCTTTTGAAGATTCCAAGCTTGATCGGACTGAGTTTATCAAAGGAATCATCACCCTCCTTTGTGGTACTCATTCGCCCACTTCCGCCCAATCTAGTTCTTGAGAGAATCGACTTTCCCTCAAGTCCATATCCGAGGATCCCTCCTCTGAGGCTTCATCATCTGGTATCAGAGCTAAAAGCTCATATCTATCCAGGTTTAGTCGTTCCTTTTCTCTTTTTTTTTTAGTTGTTGTTTTGTTTTTTTTGTTTCTTATAAACCGAAAAACCTATAAAAAGTTCATTTCATTCTGTTTTGTATGAATTTTATAAAATCCATAAAAAGTCATAAAAATCTAATTCTTTTTGCTGCTGTTATTTTAAACCCCATAAAACCCATAAAAATTGTTGCTTTGATTTTTAGAAGTCGTTTGCTATTTTATTTGTTAAAAAGAAAACTAAACACGAATTTTGTTTCTGTTTTGTTCTTTTAATTGTTTTCTTGTTTTGAAAAGAAAAGAAAAAGAAACATTATTTGTTCTTCCTTTGTTATTCTTTTGTTTACTTTTTAGTACTTTGATTCATTTCTTTTGTTTATTTTTTATTTTTGCAAGTACTCTCAATGGCTTATTACATGGAAAAGGTGGAGTTATACTCTAATGAGTCCGATTGGAGCATTGAAGAAGAACGATCCATGGAAAACAACCATGAGGGACGTGAAGACCATTGGCTTGAGGATCAATATGAGTCTGAATATGAAGAAAATCCTCATGGGGAGGAGCTTGAACCTGAGCCACCAGACCATAATCAACGCTAAATAAGAACAAACCGAGCAATGATGTATCGAAACTGAATATGAATTCGGTTATGAGGATGAACCTGAACGTGATGTGGAAGTTTATCACTACAAATATCCTCCTAGACGTGACTTGAAGCCCTACAATCATGGAGTTTTAACACCTAGAGTGCAAGGCCATACAAACCACACAAGATGTCCTAAACCACAAATCGGAGTAAGTCATAGCTTTAATAATTTTGGTCCTAAACTTCCATCTTTCTCAGGTAAAGAGGATTATATACAATGGGAAGATGATATGGAAGAATATTTCTGGAGATACAAGACTCTCGAGAAGGAAAAGCTCTCATGCACCTTAGACGGTGTACGCGGAGAAGCATTGAAATGGTGGAGGAAGGAGGCAAATGAACGGTGGCACTACCAAGAGCCTAAAATCAAAACATGGGAAGAATTAAAATGGATTATGTATGAGGAATATTCAGCAAGAAGGTTGAGAAAACATAATCAATCCACTTACCCAACAAAGAAAGCAAATCAAGGCAATTTCACACGTAAAATTGTTCAATATGTGAACAACACCAAAACAAAAGACCAAGGTAAGTGTTTGTCCTCTAAAAATTCCTTAGAACTAATGTGTTATAGGTGTAAACAGAAAGGACACATAGTCAAGCGACTGATTTCGCAACCACAATCCCAGTCTCTATTTGTGACTAATCTGCGACTCAACTTGCAGCCTCAAATATCAGTCACAGATTAGTCGCAGATTAGTATCAAATATCAGTCACAGATTAGTCTCACAGATTAGTCTCAAATATCAGTCGCAAATTAGTCTCAAATGTCAGTCACAAATTAATCTCAAATATCAGTCCCAAATTAGTCACATAATTATTTTTCATTTTTGCAAAATTATTTATTTAATAATTTATTTTGTTTTTAATTTTAAATAAATAATAGCTTTTAAATAAAAGTTATATAAAAATACCGAAACCGATCGATACATTCAAAAAGATAAAATGTTCAAATGTTCAAACGATAATAAAAACGAAAGAAAATCAAAGTTGGTCGGTAGGGCCTAGCATAGAATATAATCCCGAACCATCATGCCGTGGAGGAGGAGGATGCATCGAAGACAAGGAAGCTAAAAACTGATCTCACACTTTTGGAGGAGTATTGGTCCAACTACAATATACATCATCATATCCACTCCTTATAATACTCGATATAGATCTCGAGATTGCGCTGTATCGATCTCGATCAAACCTGTACAATTAAATATAACCTGTCACCGTTTTCATAACTCATAAAAATTTACAATAATTCAATAAAATTTATAATAATTCATTAAAATTTATAATAATTCATTAAAATTTATAATAATTCATTAAAATTAATAATAATTCATTAAAATTAATAATAATTCATTAAAATTTATAATAATTATATAAAATTCATAATAATTGCCAAAAATTCAAAATAATTTATAATAATTATCCAAAAATCATAATATTTTAAAAAAATTCTAAATAATTTGTAAAATTTCATCAAAACTTATAAAAATACATAATAATTCAATAAAATTCATACTAATTAACAAAAATATAATTTAATTTGTATATAAATTCCAAAAATTGATAAAAACTTTGTATAACTTCAAAAAAACTTCAAAAAAAATTCATCAAATTCAAAAACAAATTCATAAAAACACAATAATAATTATAAGAACTTATAACCACATATAAATAGATTGTAAATTCAATAAAAGTCTAATAAAAATAAAAAAAATCCTTATAAACTAACCTAAATTCCAAATTCCAAATCTAAAAATTCCATCAACCTAATCTACCACATAATCTAACCAAATCTATGCTAAATCAACCTAGAACATCTTGATAAATGAAAAAAAAAGGAAGAAATTTTTTTTACCAAATGGTTTTCGGTTGGTGAAATGGATCCAACTTAGGAAGATTTCTCTCTCGATCTGAGTCATTAAGGAGGTCATCAAGAGTGAATTGAGGAGGTTCATAGCCTTGTTGAGAAGAAAAACCTTCATCCATGGGTTGAAAATTTGGAGAGTCATTGTTCCATGATTGAGAGGGATTTGGAGGCACCAACCCACCGCGTGAGGCCGAACCACCGGTACCCTCTCTGCCGAGCTCGCCGGAGTCCTGGAGAAGATGAAGAAGGGCCTCCACTTCTTTGAGAATTTAACCCGGATCTTCCTCTACCTCTCCCTAATCTAGATCTACCCGATTGAGACATTGATTTAGCTTTGATTTAGATTAAAAAAAAACGGAAGATTTGGTTGTGAAAAAGAGGATTCACAAAAAAAATTGAGAGAGAAGGAGGTGTAGATCCATTGAGAAGAAGAAGGAGATATAATGGAATCTAAACGTTAAGACTAAAAAATCAGTCTCAAATCAGTCTCAAGTTGTAAACAGTCACTAATCAGTCACTCAATTTTTACCGAAAATTAACATGCGTGATACAAAATGATTCACAAAAACTTTGGTGGTAAAAGCTCAGCGACTGATCTGAGACTGATGCCAAATTCAGTCTCAGATCAGTCGCTAAATGTAAAAATAAAATAAAAAAGGGCCATAGGGTTCAAACCTATGACCTTATGATATTGGGCATTTGTAGTAGTCCAATAACCACTGGGCTATTGGACTCTTTCAAACATTTTATATGGGGACTAATATATATAACGTTTTGCGTTTAGTTCGGTTTTACGAAAATCCCAAAAATTGACGGGTTAGCAAATTTGACGAAAATAAAAACATTTCAACACTATATTGTTAATGAATGCAATTGAGTACCTATCATATGTAGATTATATGAACGAGAAGAAAATATTTTTATTCTCGAAGCTCAAACCAAAACTTATTGTAATACCGCTTAAGGACCTCTATTACGTATACTTCAATGTGCTATAATAGAAACCGTCAAACATCATTGATAATCCCGCCTAATTGGACAATATGGTGTGTAAACATCATGTAGTAATGTAACCCGAAGTTCTCGGGATTAGTCTTATTCGGTTTGACCGTAAAATCCGAAGAATATAGGTTTCAGTCTCAGATCAGTCACTAAACTCAGCGACTGATCTGAGACTAAATTAGGATCAGTCACAAGTACTTTCTTCATCATCATGACCGGCTTCTTCTCCCAAAATTCATAAACATACGTAGTTGAGAACTGTGCAGAACATATTACTAGGGCTTTCTACGTCCAATCCCCACCCACCATCTTCGTTCTGATGGTTGTACATGTAGTGAAGAACCTTTATTCGATGCCCGCGAGTGATGAATTTCCCAAAATGTCCAGTGATGTATACGCAAATCACCTATGTAACATACGATTCATTATATTGAAAGTGATTGTATAAAATGTATAGCGTGTGGTATAAGTAACTCACAAACGGGGCTTTGAAGAAAATTGGACCAGAGTTTTCAGCAAGCCAATGTCCATCATCACCTTGCAAGGCCTTGAAATAGAGTAACCCTCTTTTCAATGCCGTCTTTGCATCTTCATACGTTATTCTCTCTGCATCTTCTACTTTCACTCGCGGAATTTTCTGCTCAAACTTGTTCTCTCTAAGAAACTATTATGTAGACATAACAACAAAAGCAAAAAAGATTAACTTTGTGATATGGGTGGTGATCAACTTTTATTGTCTTATGTAAATTTCACCTGCATCCGCCATAGCAGATCGGCACTAGTCTTGAAACGTGACCTGTTGGCGTAGAAATTCCGACGAGCCTCGTCGACCTCGGCAAGTTCTTCTGGAGAGCCATAGTTGGCATCAAACTCCCAACTCTACCTCCCAACATAGTTGTTGGTGGAGAACTATTGAGTATCATCTCCGGTCTTAACTCCTATTCTTAGTCTCCACATTTTTATGACTTTTCTTAAGTTTGTTCAGAACCAAAGAACATGTTATGCTTCTAGCATATATAGAGTATAACTTATACAAATTGATAAATACTATGAAATAATAAAATTCTCTTGTCCAAAATTGGACCGGTGTAGAATTTAACAAAATCGATAAGATTATAAGATAATAATTTTTTTTGAATCTCCATGTAAATCTATGATCTCATTAATATCATAAATTAGATATCATCTAAATTTACATACATATTATGTACTATTTTCAAACTATATTCTCGTATTATCACATGTCATAAATATTTTTAATATGTATCATTTTCATTTAGGTAGTGTTATAGACAGTTAAAATAAGACAATTGAAGTCATTAATCATAAATTTGATTATGTGCATGATGTATGTCTTATTTAGCATATTTTTCATTGCATTTTACTATCGTTTTCATTCATATAGTTACATATAATATCATTTTAGGTTCACTTAGGGTCAATTTCATGCATTAGAGTTCTCAGACTCTGCATTTGTATATTTTCTTGTTTTTCGGTCTTTTTAGGTGATTGGAGGCTTGAACTATGGACTTTGGAGCATAAGGAACAGATTTGCATAAAAGGAGATTGGCTTTGCACTTATGCGAAGGAGAAGGCTTGGATTGGGGACCAAAACGATCAAAGGAAGTGGAGAATGGCGAAGGCCGGCCGCGGCCAGCTACTAAAAGCCGCAGCTCGAAGAGGAGTTTCCAAGCCGGCCGCGACCAACACACCCGAAGCCGCGGCAGCGACCAACTCAACCCGAGACCTGCACGCCCGAGACGACCACCCGAGGCTTCCTCTCCACCTGTACGCCCGAGGCTTCGTCCACACGTTAACGTGCGGATGCTACACGAGGCCTAACCATCGACCAACACACCCGAAGCCTCGACCGAACCTTATCCGCATATGTCCTGGCGAAGCTCGCGATCCACACAGCCTGATGCTCTACCCGCGACCGTTGATTTCTCGACCAACCCGTCCGAAGTTTGACCGCGACCTGTTGCTCTCTCGACCAACCCACCTGATGGCACGACCGCAAGCTGCAATTTTTGCCTTCGTCTCGACCAAGACCGCGACATGACTGGCCCGAGAGGCATGAACCACTGTTGACATTTTTGTTGAATTTCTGGTTTAAACCGGTTTGTCCCAGTTTAGACCGGTTTAATTTAATTTGCTTTGAAACCCTAATCCCAAGGGGTATAAATACATAAATGAGACACAAACACAAAAAAAAAGCTTTTAGTTTCTTCTACTTTTTTGATTTCAAGCATAGTTTTTCTCAAGTTTTTGCAAGAACACTTTGAAGGAGATTTGAGAGAAACATTGAGATCCTTTTGGGTGATCCATCTCTTGGATCATTTCTTTAATATATTGAAGAATCTCTTGTTAATTTCTCTTATCTTCTTCATTATGTTTAACATTTCATCTCTTATCTTTTTCGATTTTTGCATCATGTTTAGTAAGTAGTCTTTTAGAATGGTTTAGGTTGTGGCTAGATCTAGGGATTGGTGATGGTTTTATTGATGCATATGTTGTTAGATCCTCCTATCTAGGTAGTCTTAATGCTTAATTCTTCTTGATCACTTGAGTTATGTTGCTAGGAATTTCATCGCCCGAGAGGTGTTCGATGAAATTCCTGAAAGCCTTTTTTAGGGTTCTTTCTCCATAACCTTCGAGAGATTGATGTTATGGGATTGAATGGTCATAGTGGACTTGTATTTATTGCATTTTAGGGACTTGATCTAACAAATGAGAGTTTAGTTTGGTCATTTCTCTAGAATAATGATTGATGCCATGAGAGTGGGCTAGTCTTGTTAGGTTGTTGTGTTCCATGCCCTAGGTTGAGCTTCATTGATTCCTTGTTGCATCATTTCACTTTATTGCCTTGTCCCTAGTTTGATTGTCATTGCATAAATCATTCGCTTGTTTGAATTTGATTTTTGCTTGTTATTTTCGTTTGCACTTTGCTTTAGTTTAATCTTGTTTGCTTTGATTGTTGGTTTGGCTATGATTAGTTGCATTTGTTTGTTTCTTGTTTATTTTATTTTTCATGTTGATTATTGATTGCATCATCCCTCACTCTTATTGCTCTATCTTAGCATTGATCTTTGCATTCCTACTGTGTATCCTCATACTCCTTGTAGATTCGAACCTTAAGTACATACAACTTCCTAGTTTGTTGTGCATTTGTTGATTTGGTTGTTTGTTTGCATTGACAACATTGCATAACATCAGTGCATATCATGTGTATATCTATAGTATTTGTAATCCATGATCAAATTGGTATTTATACATTAAAATTTCAATCCCAAAACTCTAGATTTATAACATCCAAAAGATTAATCTAATTGAGACATTTATTTTGTCAATTAGTCTAGTGGCTTTTTAATCTCACCATTCCGCAACAGTGAGGAGGTTCAAACCTTGGTGTCTGAGAATTTATAAAGAAAACACTACCACTGGTCCACAAGGGCAGCCTACACACCATGTGGTTGTCATAATTTGAATATTGTGCTTTCATATATCGCTTCCTCATCGACGATAATAGTATCATATTTTGGAGTTGTTCCGCGTATCTATTGTTTGTTCACCTCTTCTACAAATAATTGTGAAGTTTTTCGAGAGATTGTGAATAGTAATAATGTTAAACCATTATCACAAACTCGTTGGGAGAGTCGCGTCAAAAGCGTTTAGGCTATACAATTTCAAGCTCCTAAGATACAAGAGGCTTTGTATCACTTGGCTAAATACAGTGATAATCTGAAGACAAGAAGTGAAGTCGAGGTTCTTGCAATGAGTGACACTCACAGAATTGGAAGTTTCAAGTTTTTGTTCAAAATGATAATTTGGTATGAACTTTTTTTAGTTGTTAATAAGGTAAGCAAGATTCTGCGCAGTCGAAAGATATGGATATTAATATTGCTATCGCTCAACTTAAAGGACTTGTTTCTTTTTTCAAAAAGTATAAAGAAACAGGTTTTCAAGCAGCAATAGTAGAAGCTGAAAGGATTGCTATTGAATTGGAGATTGCTCATGTATTCTCTATGAAAGCCAAACGTCTTGGTAAACGAAAAAGATTTCATGATGGAAAGCCTAAAAAGGTTGAGGAAGATGAAATATTACCAGCATAAGAAAACTTTTGGGTCAACTACTTCATTAAATTTGTGGATCAAGGTTTAGTTTCTCTTGAGACAAGGTTTAATCAAGTTCAAAGCTATGATTTTGGATTTTTATTTGACTTGAAGAAACTTAAGTTAGCAAATGATGACAACTTGATCGCTTCTTGTGCGTCCCTTGAAGTTTTCCTAAAGCGTGGTAACCATTGTGATCTCGATGGTAATGAATTATTTATGGAGCTAAAGCTTTTAAGATATAGCTTACCAGAAGATGTTCAAAAGGTTGTTGATGTATTGGGTTTTCTTAATAAGATAGAAAGTTGTTATTCAAATGTATGGACTGCATACCGCATAATGATGACAATTCCAGTTTCAGTTACACCTGTAAAACGAAGTTTTTTGAAATTGAAACTCATAAAATCTTATCTACGGTCGACTATGTCACAAGATAGATTAAATGGTTTAGCGATTGTTGTGATCGAAAGGCCCATGGTGAAAAAATTTAAATATCAAGTTTGATGAATGAATTTGCAAGTAGAATTGAAAGGAGAATCATATTTGAAACAATAATGTACTTATTTTTTTGTACTTAGAATATTTATAATTGCTTATATCCTTCAAAAAGAACTAACACTATTCCTAAGCCTATGTTTCATTAGCCTGGGCCGGGTGTGGTCCCAAAATATGAACAAAATTTTGCTTGAATGCACACTTAAAGAAATTTGTTTTCATTTCTCATCATTAAATAAGTTCATCAAATTTTTATTTTTAAAAGAACAAATAACACTACAAGAAAACACGCATTTAGCGACTGAATATTGTGACTGAACAATTCAGTCGCTAAATTTGAGACTGATTTGAGACTGATTTGCGACTAAAAAAAATCAGTGTGAAATCAGTCGCTAATTCGTGACTAAAAACTTTAGTCGCAATTCAGTCGCGAATTAGCGACTGATTTGTGACTGATACCTTCAGTCACAAATCAGTCGCTAATTAGCGACTGAATTGCGACTTATATGAGACAGCTCATTC
>OVAX01001497.1:0-43966 GCA_900406405.1 Lepidium africanum | reverse complement strand
CAAACCCGCTGAATCAGAGAAAAGGTTCTTCATTAGCTTATGATCATGACTAACTTCTTCACTTACTCTACAGGCACTGGTCGATATTCAGGTAACCTTAAGATTGCTTTACTCAAACTTTTACACTCCACTTTTTTTTATTTTAATTTGAAAATGGTTATTTTTCATTATCGCTATTGTATTGTATTCTCTCTATTTTCCTTATTGTTGATGTAGCTCTGAACTTATAAGTTAATGGAATCAGCTCGTTTGACAAAAAATTTGAAAATGGATTTCTTTGCATCTTCATTCCAAAATCTTCAGATAATGAGGTTGATGCTTTCTTTATTCTTTTTCTTACAATTTGAAATTCTATGTAACTTATATAATTTTAGAAATAAGTCTATAATTAGCTTTTAAATTCTTTTATAAAATACTTTCCCAGAAACGTAGTTTATAATTTTATATGATTTTGCATAATAAAGAAAATATTTATATGATCTTCTTGTAATGAAAATTTGCTTCATGTTGTTCCAAGTGTTTTGGTCCATGATATTCGTAATAATAATGGTGCTTCATAGTTCATATTCAATATACAATATTCAAATCCACATAATAGCACGTTAACATCGTTTCAAATTTATTATATAAAAATAATTTATTAATTTTTGGTTTGTTCTATCAAACAGTGCAGCTGTAAATCTATCAGTTTATCAAACAATATATTTAAAAATAATCTTATCACTATGTCAGTCGTTAATCAGATCGGAATATATATACAAGTATCTAAAAAATAGAAGTTTCTATTATTGATGTTAAATATATAATTTATTTTTCTATTATTTTTTTGTCAATAATTGGATCGACAAAACTCGATTCATAATCTAAAGTCCACCCCTAAATTTTTTTTAAAGTACTATAATGCAATAGATATGAATTGAATCTTATGTCAAGTTATTAGTTGTATTATCCTAACCACCCAAATAAGAGTAACTCAACATTTTTCTGTTAATTTTGTCATAGCAAAATCAAATTACAAGAAAACCATATGATTAGCATGTATAAGTATAGAACTATACAGATTTAAGTATTAGAATACCATTAAATTTTGAAAAATTCAATGAAGATGTAAATGAAAAGTCAACTTTCTGATTTTATATAGAAAAGACAGCTGTCATGTTTCCACGAAGTTACTCCATCTAATTAAATCACCAAACAAATTGTTATTTTTGTCTTTCAATCAAACTCCAGGATACTGTCTACATAAATTACCAACCAAATTTGTCTTTATAACTAAACAAATCAAACTCAATACTTAGATTAAGGAACAACAAAAAAAACCATGAAAGAGATGAGCAAGAAAAGAGTATTGATGATCCCAGCTCCATTCCAAGGCCATTTTCCTTCAATGATGAACTTAGCTTCATTCCTTTCTTCCAAACACTTTTCAATCTCAATTCTTCGAACCAAATACAATTTCTACGACATCTCAACCAACTTCCCCAATCTCAGTTTCTTCACCATCGACGATGGTTTGTCAGAATCCGACATGAAATCTCTCGGTCTCCTTGAATTTATCCTGAAGCTTAATTCTGTCTGTGAACCTTTACTGAAAGAGTTTCTCACCCTTCATGATGATGTTGACTTTATCATTTATGATGAATTTGTCTACTTCCCTCGAAGTGTTGCAGAAGATCTGAATCTTCCAAAGTTGGTCTTTAGTTCTTCTTCTGTTGTTACTTCGATCAGTCGGTGTGTGCTTATGGATAATCAAGCAAAAGGGTTACTTCCTCCACAAGGTACCGTTTCCTTAATTGTTTTTAATTATTTATACTTATTGAACAAACTATTCCTTTAATTTAACATTTCCAGACATAACAATAATAGCAATAAATATTTTCTCTGGAAACTTTACAGCAATATTTATTTGAAAATACATGATAATGACTTCTATATATTTATTACATGATATCTTTTAGTGATGTTATATCACCTATTTAGATAGTAATTTTCATAATTTATCATCATTTTATTGTCCTATTAAAATTTGTAAACTTAGTTCAACTTGGGATAGTGAAAACATTATTTTGGGGTATATATAAAACCACTATATGTGCTAAAAGGTTCAACTATATGTTGATGATTTGTGATGTTCTACGACAGAAGCAATATCTCAGCTTGCAGAAATGGTGCCAAAGTTTAATCCTTTCAGGTTTAAAGATCTGCCTGCAACAGCTTATGGATCAATGGAGAGATTAATGATACTTTACGACAATGTAAGCAATAGAGCATCTTCTTCTGGCATTATACATAACTCTTCGAAATGTTTAGAGAGCTCATTCATATCAATTGCACAAGATAAGTGGAAAACTCCAATATACCCGATTGGCCCACTCTATATGATCGATTGTGCAATGTCATGTCCGAGTTTATATCATGAAGAAACAAACTGTCTTAAATGGCTTGATCAGCAAGAAACCAACTCTGTGATTTATATAAGCATGGGAAGCTTAGCAATGACGCAAGAAAGAGAGGCTTTGGAGATGGCTATGGGTTTGGTTCAGAGTAACCAACCCTTTTTGTGGGTAATCCGACCAGGCTCCATAACCGGATTTGAATCCTTAGAATCATTACCTGAAGAGTTCAGACAAATGCTGACAGATGGAAAAGGTTTTGTAGTTAAATGGGCACCACAGAAAGAGGTGTTAAGGCATAGAGCAGTGGGAGGATTTTGGAACCATTGTGGATGGAACTCATGCTTGGAAAGCATAAGCAATGGCGTACCAATCATCTGCAGGCCATATTCTGGTGATCAGAAAGTGAATACTCGACTTATGTCATATATTTGGAAAATCGCATTTGAGGTCGAAGGTGAATTGGAAAGAGGAATCGTAGAGACGGCTGTGAGGAGGCTTCTTGTGGATCAGGAAGGTGAAGAAATGAGAAAGAGAGCCATCAAACTGAAGGAGGAGGTTGAAGCATCGGTCTCAATCATAGGCTCTTCTAACAGTTGTTTAAATATTCTGGTTGACAGAATCATGTCGTTAATATTATCACAATCGTTGGCGAAGTAATGGTGTAAATTGGGAGATAAATGGTTTTCATAAAATTCTTATTACCCCAATATCGAATATCTATTTATTATCTTATTGATCTTATCATGAAATTTTAAAATCTAATAAAATTATTTTTATTATAATAAGTTTATATGAAATTTAATTTCTCTTTACTTTAAAAAACCTATTAAATTTCATCCAATTTATAAAGGGAGCCATACATAAATTGTGCATGTGATATCTTGCTTGATTCTCTTTGTTAAATGTTGTGTTGTCATTTTCATCTTATTTGTTATAGTGAATTATTTTGGTCTATTTATATATGCACGGGTCAAAATCGCGTAAAAGACACTTTCGTATGTGAGGGTCTGTCTTGTGAAACATATTATCAAACCATTTCACACGATTGACTGATAAATCCAAAGGAGTGTAAATATATTTCTATAGTCAATCGAGAACATAAAAGCTTCATAATGTGTATTTGCCGCTAAAACCCCCAAAATTCTCGACTGCATTGTCAAAGATAGGTCATGTTGGTTTTGGTAGTTT
Organism: Lepidium africanum; assembly: GCA_900406405.1. Taxonomy (NCBI): domain Eukaryota; kingdom Viridiplantae; phylum Streptophyta; class Magnoliopsida; order Brassicales; family Brassicaceae; genus Lepidium; species Lepidium africanum. The sequence continues at coordinate 40,382 of OVAX01001497.1, read as the reverse complement.
TTGGTAACCGTGACCGATGATCGCGATAAAAAATTTAGTTTTCTTTTTGTTTGATAGTTGTTTTGACCAATTTGTGTTGTTCATTTTACGGTCATTAGTAACCAACAACTAGTAAAAAAATACGGAAAATGATATAACTAACGATGGTGTTGTTTTAGATCTAAGTTAACATGTGATTTGATAAGAAAATAAGATTATTTTAGTAAATTGCCAGTTTCAATTGTAGATTCTAAATTTAAGTCATTGAAAAAATAGCTATCAAAATTTTTAGCTTGCAAATAGGTACGATCCATTATTAAAATAGCAACCATGAAGCAAATAACTTTTAGTCAAATGAATTGGTGATTAAAAAATAAAATAATTATTAGAGAGAGAGTAAAGTGCGACTCCGATTGCGATTCCTCCCTTCTTTAACTGACCTAGTCGTCGTCTTTTTTGACGGTGGCGTCCCATCGATGGGCAAATCTAACTCCGAAATGCGACTCCTCATCCACAGCTACAAAAGCCCCACCAATCCCCTAATTTCTGACCAACTCCACTAAAGCGAGCTCATCTCATCCGAGCAATAAAGCCACTGATTCGAAGATTGGTTCTACAGCGGTGGCTTCAGGACCTCCTCAAATCCCCAAGTCTGACTTTCCCCTTATTGAGGGTCTCCCTGTCTCCTCTCCCCCATCTCAATCTCCTAAGCTGGTGAGCCCTAAAACCTCCAGAGAAGATGAGATTTAAAAACCAACCTGGAAGGACCTTTTCACAGGTTCCATAGGTAAACTCTCCAAGAAAAGAACGCCATACACTCTTGCAAATGGTGAACTCTGTGTAAAAATCCTGAATGCGGTATTCAACAAAGACAAGAATCGATGGAAAGAATTTTTTCTTGGACAGTTTCAAGGAAATCTACCTAAGAAGGTGCTCTTCATGGTATTCTAAATGGCATTTGAAGCAGATTCAAGAAGGATATTACTGTCTCCAAGCAAGGTCCAAAGTTTGTCTTAATCAGAATCCCAAATGAAACGAGTTTTGGCTCAAAAAGTCTGGCAAACAGATGGTCAGCCCATGTTTGTGGCTGATTGGGAGCTAGACCTATCACCGGAAATGCCAGAATTTAAAGAAATGTCGATTTGGGTTGGATTCCGAGGTGTTCCGCCGCAGCTCTTTGGCCACAAAGCTATAGAACATGTAGCTAGCATGGTTGGTGAACCGTTATTCCTCCACCCGACCACTACACAACTAATAGAACTTGATGTTGCTAAGGTCTTCGCACTAGTGGACATCACGAAGCCTCTTCCGGAAACTATCCATGTTGAGTTTGACACAGGGGATGTTAAACCCATCTCAGTTTCCAGTCCTTGGTTCCCCCCACAATGTGATCACTGCCAAGAGTTCAGTCATTCACTAAAAAGATGTCCAATAGCTCCCATCTTATGTGAGCCTTGTGAGTCCACCACTCACAAAGAAGAGGATTGCTTCAGGAAGAAACATCAACCAAGCCCCCGTGGTAAACTGAAATGATTGAGACCTCCAAGAATAGGAAAAATCCAACCCGGAGAAGAAAGGAACGAGCTCGCGCCCAAGAAGAACATGTTTCTTCCAGTGAAGCATCGCCTCCATCACCTAAAATTGTGTAATCCAACCAACAGCCACAGTCAAAAGATTTGGTAGTTGACTTGAGGGTTCAACCACTGAAATCAAACCCCACTGGACCGAGTAAGGAAAAGAAGAAAAAGCAAGAGAAAAAACATGCAGCCCCATCCTCTTCGGACTCTTCGTCCCTAGAGGAATCCTCTTCCACGGACTACCCCATCGAGGAAGACGATAACCCTATAGAGAATGTTAATCTGAACAAGTTCATGACAAAGAAGTAAAGGCGATTTGAAAAGGTTTCTGAAAGGAAAGGTTCATCTCGCAAACATCGTAATAAATGATGAAGATCGATACATTATGTTGGAATGTTAGAGGCTTGAATAATTCTGTAAAGCGGAGAAGCCTCAAATTTTGGTTACAAAAGTCTCAGCCCTTTTTTGGTAGTGTTATTGAGACTCGGATTAGGAATAATAAAGCTAGTAGATATTTTCAGTCAACTTTTTTGGGTTGTAATTTCGCAGCCAACTATAAACATGCATAGTTGGGACGGATCTAGATCATGCACCAATCAGTTTAGCTCTCCATCCACACTTAATCGAGAAAAATGATCACTTGCCACATTAGGTTACCGAATTCTGCTACTCAGATTATTGCTTCTTACATCTATGCGGATAACTGTAGTTTCGCAGACATGAGTTATGGTCTAAAATTTGCTCTCTTGCCAGCGATAGTCATATCACGTCAAAACTGTGGGTTCTTCTAGGTGATTTCAACCAGACTCTAAATCCGAATGAGCATTCAGTGGGTGGTAAAAGGATAAGAAGAGGAATGCAGGAGTTCCATGATTGCTTGGGATATGTTGATCTACATGATCTTACCATTAGAGGGAGCTTCCACACATGGTGGAATAAACGTGATGAAGACCCAATTGCCAAGAAGCTCGATTGAGTACTCATCAATTAGGAATGGCTCAGGGGTTTGCCTCTATCCTTTGCACATTTTGATTCTCCATCTTTCTTCGACCACTGCCCTGCAACAGTATGCTTGGGCGCTGCTACTTGTAGTAGAAAAAGATTTATGATCTCAAATTTTCTGTTCCAATACCCACAGTTATGCCCACTCTTCTCTATCATTGCCATGACACAATTGCCTCAGGAACTGCTCAATTCAACCTTTATAGGAAGCTTAAGTCATTGAAGAGAAAAATCCAAGAGTTCAATAAGAAGCACTTCTCTAACCTCGAAGACAAGGTCAAAGAGGCCCATGATCATCTAAAAACCTGTCAGGATACTCACCTAAGGAACCCGAGTGTGATTACTGCAGTTCTGGAAAAACAATCTCACAAGCATTGGCTGATCCTTGCCAATGCAGAGGAAAAAATCCTGCGCCAAAGAGCCTGTGTACAGTGGGCGGCGGATGGAGATATAAACACTGCGTACTTCCATCGGGCAATCGCAATCCAAAAATTAGTAAATCAAATTCACTATTTGATGGACTCAGACAACCAGCAGATATTTGACATGACAAAAGTCAAAATGCTCTATGTTAATTATTCCATGGACCTATTGGGAGAATAACCTACACCGTTATCTAATCAAGACAATAACCTGATCCGAGATTTATTCTCATTCCGATGCAGTGATGATATCAGACAGGCGTTGGATGCAAGGGTTAGCTATGAGGATATCAAGCAGGAGATCCTTAAGCTCCCCCTAAAGAATACGCCAGGACCCGATGGTTACTCTAATGAATTCTTCAAGGCAACGTGGGAGATCATTGGTGCAGAAATAGTTGAGGCGATTTAGGAGTTCTTTAACCATGGGAAACTTTTGAAGTAGTTGAATACCACAGCAATTTCCTTGATCCCAAAATGAATTGGAGCGGACAAGGTAAGTGATTTTCGACCGATCTCCTGCTGCAATGTTCTCTACAAGCTGATTTCAAAGATTATAGCACGAAGATTTCAGCCTATTCTTCCCCGAATGATAGCAGCATCACAATCATCATTTGTTAAGGAACGATTATTAGTTGAGAATGTACTTTTGACTACCAAAATGGCTCAGGGAGCAAGCCGTGGTAATATATCCCCTAGAGGTTTATTGAAGGTCGATCTACGGAAAGTGTTTGACTGTGTAAATTGGGAGTTTTGGGATCAAATCTTGCAAGCTGGAAATTTCTCCACAAAATTTAGAGGTTGGATTCTCCAATGTATAACTACCACCGCTTTCTCAGTGACTGTTAATGGGGAATTGAGTAGATTCTTTAAAGGGAAACAAGGGCTCCGGTAGGGGGATCCGCTCTCTCCTACATTATTTGTTATGGCCATGGAAGTTCTCTCCCATCTACTAAACAACAAATTTAAAAGTGGTGCAATAGGTTACCATCCATTGGGGAAAGATCCAGTTATTTCTCACCTTGCCTTTGCTGACGATCTCATGATATTCTTTGATGGGAAGCTTGAATCACTATCAGAAATTGTGTTGGTTTTGGACAAATTCCAACAGATCTAAGGTTTGGGTATGAACAAAGACAAGTCCACGTTATTCCTGTTAGGTGTATCAGAAGAAGAACTCGCAGCTGCAAGTCAAATGAGGTTTCAAATGGGACAGCTACCGGTTCGGTATCTAGGTATACCTCTCATACTCAGGAAACTACGCAAAGCGGATTACTCACCATTAATTGACTCAATCAAAGGAAAGATGGAGGCTTGATCCACAAAGAATCTCTCCTTCGCTGGCCGCCTTTAACTGATTAGTGCTGTTATTTATAGCTCCTTTAACTTTTGGGCATCAGTGTGTATGTTACCTAATGGCTGCCGTCGTACTATTGAATCACTATGTAACAAATTCCTTTGGGCAGGAAGCATAGACAAGAAAGCTTTTACAAAAGTAGCTTGGCGTGAGATCTGCCTCCCAAAGTCAGAGGGTGGTTTAGGATTAAGGGATTTTTGTTCTTGGGCTCAGGTTCTTAATACTAAGCTGGTTTGGATGCTATTTTCAAATGCAGGGTCCTTGTGGGTGGCTTGGATGCATTCTCACAAGATCAAAAGTCAATCATTTTGGACTACAACACCTAACCAAAATTCTTCGTGGATGTGGAGAAACATTCTGAGACTTAGACCGATTGTGAGACAATTAATTGGGGCAGAGATAGGAGACAGTACAACTGTAAGATACTAGCATGATGACTAGATGGAGCTAGGACCTTAATTGATTTTGTTGATCCTAAGGGCCCTCGACTGCTCGGTATACCAGCTCTAGCCACCGTTAAGGAAGGAGTTTCCAATCAAAAGTGGATTCTCCCCTCTTCAAGAACCAGGAACAATACTCTAAGAGCCCTTCGCGAAGTACTTCAAAACATACCCCCACCTGTAGACACTCACCAGCCTGACATGTTTGTTTGGGGAAGTAAAGGCAACCGGAAAAATTACATCGAACAAGCACAACCTGGAATGAGTTGAGGCCAAGATCAACCCAGAAACAGTGGCAAAAAGCAGTATGGTTTACCAGAGGAATTCCTAAGCATCAATTCTTATTTTGGACGAAAAACTTGAACAAATTACCGGTTAGAAGCAGGACAAATTTATGGAGACAAAACAATTAGCACTTACCTATGTCCGCTATGCACCACACACGAGGAAACAAGGGATCATATCTTCTTACATTGTGACTTCTCAGTTCAGTTATGGTCTAGGATCAATACCAAGCTGGGTCTTCCCAATGCCTACTATGTTAACTGGGAAACTTTGATATCACTGATGTAAGGAAGAACCACAAACCTTCCAACTCCGCTGAAGAAACTTGCTATCCAATCTACGATCTATATGATTTGGAAGGAACGGAACACACGAGTCCATGACGGTCCCAGCTCACCTCCAGAAACCATCTTTCTCCAGATTGATCGCAACTTCAAGGATATTCTTCTCGCCCACAGATTTACCAAACAAGGCAAAGGACTTCTATCTCAATGGTTCACGATCGCATAACTTAATCTTAGTGATTAGCAGGCTAACGGAGCTCATATCTTTTTATTATTTTTTGGGATATGTAAGCTTAACAAACTAGAAATTGTATTTCGGTTATAAATCTAATATAATTTGTAAGTTATCAACAAAAAATAACTTTTGGTCCCAATTACTAATCCCGGTCATCAAGAACCATAGAGTTTACGTTTCCAAGTATAAAAATATTGACATTTGATTTAATGGATCACAAATCTGACGGCAATTTCCGTCAAGAACTCTATATAAAATTTCGACGGACCTTATAGTCGCTCGAAAATTTTCAATGAACATGTTTTGATAATTGTCAAAAGGATAATGAAATCGTGAACGTCAACTCAATCGAGAGAAATGAGTCAATGGTCTATGTGGAAATGTTTGTGGTGACAAAATCATTGATCATAATGACTCAGAGAATATAAGAAGACCGTGAAATTGACGCTACTACATTCGTCCAAATTCAAATAATTAAAAAAATTTAGTAAGCAATGCTTTCCCAATAGGATACCATTGGATATCCTTCATAGTAAATTGTTTAATTGTTGAAGGTATTTTGAAGAATATTTTTAGTAACTAACTTTTTCTTTTTTTTTCACTTTGTTTGTTTGTTTTTTATTTATTTATGAAAAATCAAAATTTATGTGTGATTGTATGATTGCAAGATAAGACCCACAAGTTGATACTAGATTTACCTGCTACTTTATTTTACTTGTCCTTATAAAGAGAGTTGCGGAAGCTATCAAAAACCACACAAACTAAAATATGGTAATGATGATTCCAAAACAATCCTTTGATAGTTTTCTTGTTACCTTGCATCTCTTCTTCCTGGTTTCCTTTGTTATACAGACTCTTGGTTCTTCTATTGTCCATCATTGCCGCCATGACCAGAGGGATGCTCTACTGGAGTTCAAACACGAGTTTCCGGTAAATGAATCATACCCAGCTACTAATAATATGAGTTCATGGAATGAGAGAGATGATTGCTGTTCTTGGTACGGTGTCACGTGTGAAGCTAAATCTGGTAAAGTGATTTCACTTGATTTGGCTTTGGTCTTTCTCAACAACACTTTGAAACCAAATAGTGGTCTTTTCAAACTCCAATATCTTCAACACCTAAGTCTTTATGCTTGCCATCTCAAAGGGGAGATTCCTTTTTCATTAGGAAATCTTTCTCATCTCAATTTTCTTGACCTTTCTTTTAATAAATTAGTAGGTCAAATTCCATCTTCAATTGGAAAGATAACCCAACTAAGCCTCTTGAACCTTGCCACAAACAAATTAAGTTGCAATGTTCCTATTTCATTTTCCAATCTAACGAAATTGACCACACTTTTCCTTGATAATAATTACTTCGAGTCCAAGCTCCCATCTGACATGAGTAGACTCCATAATTTGGAGTATATTTCTGTGTCTACAAACTCATTTTCCGGACTTATTCCTGAATCCATATCTAAACTTCCCAATCTCATAGGATTAGATCTTAGTAGCAACAATTTCATTGGGCCAATCCCTGGATCTATATCAAAGTTAGTCAATCTCTTTTTTCTAGATGTTTCCAACAATAAGTTGGAAGGAAAAGTACCAGGGTGCTTATGGAGATTGATGGCTTTGGATCTTTCTCAAAATTCTTTTAGCAATCTTGGAAACCCATCTGAACTTGTTGATCAACCACAAATGCTTGTGTTGCGTCTTAATTCAAATATGTTCCGAGGACCATTTCCTCATTGGGTGTGCAAGTTTCAATCAATAAATTTCTTAGATCTCTCCAACAATAGCTTAAGTGGCTCGATTCCTCAATGTGTAAGGAATATCACTACTCAACTGGAAGTGCTTAATCTGAAAAACAACAATTTTAGTGGAATTCTTCCCGATGTATTTGCTAATGCTATCAACTTAAACACACTTGATGTTAGCCACAATCAGCTAGAGGGAAAACTTCCAAAATCATTGCTCAATTGTAAAGATATTAGACTTTTGAATGTGGAAAGCAATAACTTCAAGGACAAGTTTCCATCTTGGTTTGGGTCTTTGCCATTGCTCAACGTTCTCATCCTCGGATCAAACAAATTCTATGGAGCGCTATATCACCAGAACGTTTCCATTGGGTTTCAAAACTTAAAAGTCATTGATGTCTCGCATAATGACTTCACTGGAACCTTCTCAGCTTTCTATTTTTCCAATTGGCAAGGGATGACCACATTAAACATAGAGTATAATGTGACGTATATGGAAGATTATTTAGGCCACCATAATTCAATGGAAATGATGCATAAAGGAGTAGATACAGAATTTGAGGTGATCCGAAAAGACTTCATAGCCATTGATTTTTCAGGAAACAAATTTTCTGGGAAAATCCCTGAATCAATTGGACTGTTGAAGGGGTTGCGTCATCTTAACATATCAAGCAATGCATTTACAAGCAGTATACCTAAATCATTGGCAAATTTGACAAATCTTGAAGCATTAGACCTATCCCAAAATCAGCTAATGGGTCAGATTCCTCAAGATCTTGGTTTCCTCTCCTTTCTATCCACGATGAACTTCTCCCACAACAATCTCGAAGGTCCAATACCATGGGGCACACAGTTTCAAAGACAAAAATGTTCTTCATTTATGGACAACCCCAAACTCTATGGTCTTGAGGATATATGTGGAAAAACTCATGCCATAGATCCACAAAAGTCGGAAGAATTGTCGGAGCCTGAAGAACAAGTGATTAACTGGATAGCAGCAGCAATAGCTTATGGACCTGGAGTTTTCTGTGGATTGGTAATTGGACATATCTTTGTTTCACACGAACACGAGGGGCTCATGGAAAAGTTTCATAGATTCAAGAACAAAGTAGTCATCAGAAGGGGTCCTTGAACACTTCCTCTTGTCATATCTCTAAGCAATTGTTAAGCATATGTGTTTGTAATAATTTGTCACCGTGTGTACTCCAAAGCCCTTTTGTGTTTTGTAATTTCTATTCTATGGTAATGTAATAGAACGTATTTTGCTGTAGTTGATATCCGAACAATTACTGTTACATGTGGTGTTTTTTTCTTTTTTTTTTTTGATCGAANCTGTTACATGTGGTTTTTTTTTTTTTTTTTTTTTTGATCGAACATGTGGCTTTTTTTTTTTATTATAAAATGTTTGATCTATTACCAAAAGAAAAGGGGGTAATTGTTTGATTACAAAATTAGTAGAATTAGTTTATTGGACCAAAAAAAAAAAATCAAAAAGATCAAATAAAACTAACTGAAAGCAAACGCTTATTCCCCTTAGTCAAGCAAGTAGAGTGTCCATGATACTTCTGTCTAGATGTAAGAAGAGCGTATCAAAAGATAACGAAGTCCCTCTAAAATTTATTTCCCGCAATATCAGATATATGAGAGGCTGAGAGGTAGTTTTCGGAGAAGGAAATGTTGCCTAGAAGGAGCCAACTGAAGTCAATTAATAAGGACATCCCAAGAAGCGAATAAATATGGGTATTCTCCAAGAAAAAGGAGAAGCTTTCTCCATAGACTTTCAGGAAGCGGACACCTTAAGAAAAAATGGTCTCTGGTATCTGCAAACGAGTCATATACAGAACAAGCATCAGAAATGTTGAGTCCCCAATTGGCTATCCACAAGAGAAATGAATGTCTAGGAACAGAGATTCCTAACCTAACTATAGAGGCCCAGAACTTCGTTGATTCTGTATATCGGATATGATTCCTAGTGTTCTTTGAAGAAAATGATGTATGCAGATATGAGTCCGCTCGCCATTAATAAACATCTCAATTTGACATTTCAGTAAGCATCGACAAAGCGTAAATAAGATCAGACCGAGTCTACTCACAAATCTTCAAGGTCGATTTGATGAGTATCTCAACCCAACATCAGCCAAAGCTTGGGAGACAGTAGCATCAGCTGGGATCCCAAATCTCTGGAGAGCATTGTGGCCAAAGAGGTTGTGTAGAGGACCAGATGCAGATCAATCATCATACCAAAACACTACAAGAAAATGGGCATTTTATAGCAGTTAAAGATAGTAGTTTGTTTAGTTATGTTATGGTTTACTTACCCATTGCGTATATATGTAATCTTCTAAACACTATTTTTTTATGTTGAGCGGCAAAAACATTTTCTACGCGTCTGATTTTTGTGTTTTCCATAGCATTGTAATAACATATTTGTATTAGAAACTGCTATAATATAACAAATTGAGAATTTTGTTTTTGTTTAATCCGCCCAAATAACACCACTAATCTCCCTAAGTCATTTTCTATTTTTGAACAAAATAAACTTAGGGTTCTTCATCTCAGCCCGTTTCTCCTCTCGGTCCAACTTTTTTTCCTCTCAGCCTCTTTCTTCTTTGTCTCGATCTCAGTCTTCTTAATCAATCTTTGTCTTTATATCATTTCAAATTTATTAAACATTTTTGATCATGTGCACTTAAAAGTCTAATAGAGTTTGGAATCCATGGATAATGAACATCGAGAGAGAATTGAATAAAGAAGAAAACTAATTTACTTTCTCATTAAAGTGAAAAGAATCCGCTAAGGATTTGTTACAATCGGATTACTCTTTATAATAGAGCATTAAGCGAGATAAGTAACAAACTAACTAAACCGTTATAAACCAGCTGAAGGTAACATTCAACCAACCTAATCAAATCTAATAACCGGTCCTATTAATCTAATATCTCCCCTCAAGCTGGCAAGTATATAGAGAGTAAAGCCATCTTGTTAATTAAACTATCGAAATGATTTGGATAGCGAGGCTTAGTAAGATTGTCTGCTATGTTGAACTCTGATTGGATATGAAGAGATTTGATCAATCCTTCAAGTACCTTCCCTCTGACTTTATGACAATCAAAATTACCTTTGTTCTCTCATGAAAAATTGCATTGTTAGAGATGTGTATAGCTGCCATTGAATCACAGTAGAAAGCTATAGCTTGTTGTTGAGGTACTTGTAGCTCATTGAGTAAGTTAACAAGCCATTCTACTCCTCTAAGGAAACAGTTTCCTACTTCTTTGATTTCCAAGAAATCAGTGATTCTCCCAAAAACATACAATACCCTGAAATTGAACGTCTTGTGTCTTTGCAAGAAACCCAATCTGCATCAGTGAATGCCTTTAGAACGAGATCAAACCTTGAATAATAGAATAAACCTTTCCCTATGCTGTCTTTCAAGTAACAGAGAACATTATGTGCTGTTTGGAGATGTGATTGTTTTGGTTGAGAAGAAAACTGACATAAACGATTCACTGCATAGGTTATGTCATGTCTTGTGATAGTGAGATACATCAATCTCGCTACTAAACGTCTGTACATTGCTTGATCTTTTTTTTTTCCTAAAACTGGTTCATCACTATCCTGACACATTTTTATGCTTGGTTCCATCAGTATGGAAGAAGGCTTTGAAGCTAATAAACATGATTCTTCTAAGAGTTCCAATGTGTATTTTCTTTGACACAAAGATATACTAGATTTATTACGAGCTACCTCAATGCCTAAGAAATATTTGAGAGGTCCTAGATTCCTGACTTTGAAAGACTGATGCAGAGATTGAATCAGAGTTCGTAGTGCTTCATCACAATCAAATGTTATGACTATCTCATCACTGAACTTAAGAAACCATTGGCGAGATGCTTGTTTGAGGTCATATAGTGACTTTTTGAGTTTGCACACTGGATTAGGAGGCAAAGTTTTTCCTTCACATGGAGTGTAACCAGGAGGGAGGTTCATGTATATCTCTTCATCTAGATCTCCATTTAAGAAAGCATTTGAAATGTCTAATTGAGTTAAGCTCCATCTTTTAGTTGCTGCAACACCAAGCAATGTCTTGATAGTTGTCATTTTGCAACCAGTGAAAAAGTGTCAACAAAATCTATCCCAGCCTGTTGAGTGTAGCCCTTTGCTACGAGTCTTGCTTTGTATCTCTCCAAGGTATCATCTGCATTAAGTTTTATCTTATAGACCCACTTGCATCCAATAGCTTGCTTTTTTGGAGGTAAATAACAAATGTCCCAAGTTTGTAAATTTTGCAGATCTTGAAGCTCTTTAGTCATAGCTTGAATCCATTTTTCAAACTTCTTTGCCTGTGAAAAGGTACTTGGTTCTGAAAGCATGTTAACTTAGCAAACATAGTTAATATATTCAATGGAGAGATAATCAAAGGAAATATAGGCTGCTAGAGGATAAGGTATATCTGTTGCTTTAGTGTTGCATAGGTAATAATGAAGATAGGCTGGAGTTTTTCCTTTTTTCTTAGTTTGTCGAGATTCAAAATTAGTTGTCTATGTCGTTGTATTTGTTGGTGTTCCATTCTCTGCGTTCAGTTCTGTTTCTGCAAAAGTGATATACATGCATTTTACTCCATTTTAGCTGCATGATTTACATATGTTTGCATTCATTCTCATTGCATATTCAGCATTCTAGAGTCCCATTAGGATCATTTTGGCATGCACATTGTATTTGGAGTATCTCAGGTACTTTGGAGCAAAATGGAGCATTCTGGAGCAAAATTGGCATAAGGACTGCAAGGATAAGCCTAAGATGGAGTACCTGAACTAAAGATCTTAAAACTGAAGATTGCACAAGCTAAATCTGCTCATTTAGCCAGTACCCTGCGAGTGCAGTAGAAAACCTAGGCCAGAATTGCAAAATCATGAAGCACTTAATGTCCAATTCAGTTAGTACCCTGCGAGTGGAGCATAATAACCAAGCCAGAAATATGAATTTTAGGGCACTTGCCAGTCCAACTCGCTGGGTGACCTTGAAGCTGAGATTTTTGAAAGTGGCTGAAGCTGGATCCTGAGCTCGCAACTCCAACTCGCCAGTCATCCCTGAAGCAACATCAACCGACTTCATTAATTTGACCGAATTTACTTTTTTGCTGACTCAGATTAGGGCTTCTATGTTTTGGGCCCTATAAATACTCCTTTAAGCGAAAAACGCTGCAACCTAGTTTTTACTCCTTTTGGCTAGATCTGAGATATTCTCTCATTGTCTCTTTCTTTGTTCTTTACTTCTTTGAATAAAAACCCTTGTTCTTAGTTTAATCTCATTTTAGGTTAGTAGATTTTGCTTTCAGCTTTGATTTCTGTCTTTCATTATGCTTTCTGTTTCCGTGTTTGAAGCTGAGTATCTATATATGATTAGTGAGTAGTTCATTTAGGGTTTTGTGAGGAGATGGATTAGATCTAGGCTTGATTCTGGGTTTTCGTCTTGTTGCTTGAATTTTATTATAGGTCTTGCTAGATTGAATGTTCTTACTGCTTATTTCAACTTGAGAACTTGAAATCTGATTTGTAGCTATCTCGCCCGAAAGGTGTTTGATGATATGCTAGGCTTACGTTCAATCTAGGATTGTTGGTTCTGACCCAAGGGATTGGCTGTTCAGAGCATCAAATGGTTGTGTAGGACAGCTTATTCATGCCAGTTTGAGCGTGGATCACCAAGAGATTTGGGTTAGGTTACGCTCAGGCTGAGATTTCTTGACCATGAGAATGGCTTGATTGTTTGATATTCGTATCATTAACCTGAAGCTTGCCTGTTAGGTTGCTAGATGAGATCCGAAACCCATCGTTAAGCTTAGATCATTGACTCCACTCTCCTCATGAACCCATCTTTATCCTTGATTGCATTCGTTTTTGTTGCTCTGTTTTAGCTTTGATTTCTCTGTTTTAAGCACTTTTTTTCTGTCTTGATACTCTGTTTTCATTTCTGCTCAGTTTGATATTTCAATTAGATAGTTACCCTTCAAGATAGTTTTTGTGCCTGCTCAGTTTTTGCCGTTTTAGCTGATTGTGATAGAATCACAAATATTGCTTGATTTTGCTTGAATCAGAATAGCACCCCATACCCTTAGTGTAGCAACACACTTTGGTTTGACACCTTATATACTATAAGGATTTGATAACTTAGCAAAAATCTTTGCTATCAAATTGGTGCCGTTGTCAAAAAAGTGTTTAGCTTGCTGCATTTTGGATTCTAAGCTATCTGGGATCAAGTTTTTACTGTTTTCGTGTCTTAACTATTGTCTTGAATTGCTTCTTCTCTCTTTGGTGTGTTTCAGGTAGCCTTGCAGGTCCAACTCGCCGGGTACCCCTGCGTTCACTGATCTGAGCTGTCTCTCTGCGTTTCTGCTAACATAGACACTTTGTTACTTGACTGGCTGAGGCAGTATGGAAGACACCATACAAGAAGAACAACAAGACACATTACCTTCCCCACCCACATCCCCTGTTCGTAACCCAAGGATCATTGGAGCAGGAGATATGCCACAACTTCATACTCAACGCTATGGCATAACTCCACCTGATGCTTCCACTAACACATTTGAGATAAAGAGCGCAATGCTCTCAATTATTCAAACTCACCAATTCGGTGGCTTCAAAGATGAGGACCCCGTGGACCATCTAGCTGAGTTTGAAAGGCTCTGTATTCTATCCAGTCTGCAAGGTATTAGCGAAGATGCCTTTAAGCTGAGATTATTCCCATTCTCCCTCATAGATAACGCTAGAAAATGGGAAAAGAATCGGCCTCATGGTAATATCACAACTTGGGATGGATGTAAAACAACATTTTTAGGCAAGTGCTTCACTCACTCACGTACTGCCAAGATCAGGAATGCAATCTCTGGATTCGTTCAACAACCCTCTGAATCAATTTATGATGCTTGGGAGCACTTCAAACTATATCAAAGCCAATGCCGTCATCATGGCTATACTGATCAGTCCTTGCTGAGTACATTCCACAGTGGCCTTCTCCCTAAATTCCGCATACTCTTGGACACCGCGAGCCATGGTAATTTCTTGAACCAAGATGTCATTGCTGGTTGTGCACTTATTGAAAAGATTTCCCAGGCCGCTGAACGGTATGGAGGCGATTTTGATGGCCCTTCTGTACAAGAAAGAGACTCAGACTTCCCAAGTAGGAAGGTGTTGGAGACCCTGAACGATAAGTTGCACAAAGTGCTCTCACTAAGACTCAAACAAGTTCATTCAGTTTCAGAAGGAGAGAAGCTTCAAGACGCAGTAGATAATCTCATTGAGGAGGTCTATTACATTCAGAAATAGGTTCCACGACAGAACTACGAAGACCACCATCAAACCTCTCAACCCCAGGATATCTATAAAATACTTGAGGAGATCCTCCATGGACAGAAAACCACAGTTGCTAAGCTCACTCACAAATTCGTAGAGGTCCACACATGCATAGATGAATCGCATAACAATTTAACAAGGCAATTTGACGCCTTGGATGCTAGACTCACCCTTGTTGAATAGCAACAAGCAGCAAATACAGCTACGTGCCAACCTCAAATTGGCAATCCGCTTCCTCCAAAACACCATGCTAAAGCCATTACGCTAAGGAGTGGCACTAAGCTAATTGTTACAACTGAGGATAACTCTGATACTGAGGACAGTATTATTCAAGAAGGGGGGAATATCTCAAGCAGAGAAAATGATGAAATTTCAGCCCTTACACCTAAGCTCGCTGGTCCAACTCACCAAGCAGAGCAGTGAGTTCAAATACCCACTTTGAAAACCCCATCTAAGCAACAAACCACCTCTGAGCTCGTCACCCATACTCAACAATCACCTCAGCAAGTTGATCTGTCTGATCCTCAAAACCCTTCTGTTTCTACAAAAATATCAAAGCCATTCGTCATGCCATCACCTAAACCCAAACTTCCATTCCCCGAGCCGAAAAAGAAGGATGTCACTGCAAAATACAAAGTCCTACTCGACAAACAACTCCAAGAGACTGAGCTTAAAATGCAAATACTTGATGCTTTCATGATGATGCCTCACTATCAAAAATTCTTAAAGGATATAGTCAAAGAGAAGATAGCTGAAGAAGAGTGATCCTGAAAAAGAAGATATGCCTCACTATCATGATGATGCCTCACATACTTGATGCTTTCATGAGGTTAGCGGTGTCATTCTGAGCAAAGTGATACCGAAAAAAGGAGTGATCCTGGTACATTTACAATTCCTTGCGCCCTTGGTCCCCTGTCATTTAGCAAGTGCCTTTGTGATCTTGGAGCTTCAATAAGCCTCATGCCACTATCAATAGCCAAGAAACTGGGATTCAACCACTTTAAGCCTTGCAGGATCACACTAATTTTGGCAGACAGGTCAGTTCGAGTCCCTCATGGGGTATTAGAGGATTTACCAGTTAGAGTTGGGGATGTAGATATACCAACAGACTTCGTCATTTTGGAGATGGATGAGGAGCCAAGAAACCCTTTGCTCTTTGGGAGGCAATTCTTAGCTATAACTGGTGCAGTGATTAATGTCCCAAAAGGAGAGATTGAGCTGAATCTGGGACAAGACCTAAAAATGAAATTTAGCATCCAGGATGAAATGAAGAAGCCATACATTGAGGTCAAGGTGTTCTGGGTTGAGCAGATGGACTAGCTAGTAGACGAGTTGTTAGAGGAATTGGTAGCTGAAGATCAATTGCAAGCAGCCTTGACCAAGCCAATTAGTAATGGGTATTTGAGAGTTGAAGCTGAATTTTATAGTAGACTTTTGGACACTCACAGACTAGTTGAGAGCTCAGTTGTGATAGAAAAGCTAACACAAACAAGCCCATAGCTCAAAAAATCAGAGAATGAGGTAATAAGCTCAAAATGTCATGAATTGGCACTTTTTCAGCCCAGACAGCATCTACTCGCCGTGCAGAGTAACAAGTCAGAGTCTCCAACCATGAATGATGACTGGTCTGAGCTGAAAGCGCCTAAGGTGGAGATGAAACCACTTCCTGCTGGGCTAAGGTATGTTTTCTTGGGGTCCTAACTTGACATACCCTGTAATTGTGAGTGATGAATTGAATGATGAACAGCTTGATATGTTGATTGCTGAACTTAAGCATTTTAGGAAAGCCATAGCCTATACACTCGCTGATATTAGGGGGATTTCACCTAGTTTTTGCACTCATAGAATTCATCTAGAAAATGAGTCCCACTCTAGTATAGAGCCCCAAAGGAGGTTGAATCCTAACTTGAAAAAAGTTGTGAAAAAAGAGATACTTAAGCTGTTAGATGCTGATGTTATTTATCTTATCTCTGATAGTAAGTAGGTATCACCTGTTCACTGTGTCCCTAAGAAAGGGGGTAAAATTGTGGTTAGAAATGACAAGAACGAACTAATTCCCACTAGAACTGTAACGGGGCATAGGATGTGCATTGACTACAGGAAGCTGAATTTTTCTAATAGAAAAGATCATTTTCCTTTGCCTTTCATTGATCAGATGTTAGAGAGGTTAGCCAATAAGAGGTATTATTGTTTCCTTGACGGGTTTAGTGGATTTTTTCAAATCCCTATACACTCGGATGATCAGGAAAAGACTACCTTTACTTGCCCATATGGCACATTTGCTTATAGACGCATGCCTTTTGGTTTATGCAATGCTCCTGCTACCTTCCAACGCTACATGACATCTATATTTTTGGATCTAATTAAGGAATCGGTTGAAGTCTTTATGGATGATTTTTCCGTCCATGGCTCTTCCTATTCCTCTTGTTTATCAAACTTATGCGGGGTACTTAGCAGGTGTGTGGAAACCAATCTGGTGCTGAATTGGGAGAAATGCCATTTTATGGTTACAGAGGGAATAGTCTTGGGTCACAAGGTCTCAGCAAGGGGTATTGAAGTTGATAAGGCCAAGATTGATGTAATGGTTCAGCTTCAGCCACCAAAAACAGTGAAGGACGTGAGAAGTTTTTTGGGTCATGCTGGGTTCTATAGGAGGTTCATTAAGGACTTTTCTAAGATAGTCAGGCCACTCACTCGCCTGCTATGCAAGGAAACAGAATTCATGTTTGATGGTGAGTGCCAAGACGCGTTTTTGAAGATCAAGGAAGCGATGATTTCAGCACCTATTGTCCAAGCCCCAGATTGGAGCTTACCATTCGAAATCATGTGTGATGCTACTGATTATGCTGTTAGAGCAGTACTGGGACAGTGTAAGGACAAGAAGCTAAATGTGATATATTATGCAAGCCGCACACTTGATGATGCCCAAACCAAGTACGCCACAATAGAGAAAGAGCTTCTAGCTGTGGTTTTTACAATGGAGAAATTCAGGTCATACTTGGTGGGTTCGAAGCTGATTATCCATACAGATCATGCTGTCTTGAAATATCTTATGAAAAAGAAAGACGCCAAACCGAGACTCTTAAGATGAATTCTACTGCTGCAAGAATTTGATATTGAGGTTGTTGACAAACCTGGGGTTGAGAATGGAGTCGCAGATCACTTGTCCAGGATGATGATTGATGGCCTATAGACGATTCAATGCCAGAAGAACAGCTCTTGGCAGTAAGGACAAGCAGAAATAGCCACTACGAGTCAATACTGGTTACAAGCTGTGACGAGTTGAGTAGCCCTGCAGCCAGATTTCAATCTGCAATGCCTAACTCGCCAGTCAACCCTGTGAACTAGAGCAGCGAGTTCAGTATATAGTCTGTTATAAGCCATAATCAGTTTGGAAGTAAGCTTGATGGAGCTCATCTACCCAGGTATGCAGACTTGGTGAACTATCTAGTAGTCAAGGAAATACCAAGGCACATGGAAAAATACCAAAAGAAGAAGTTTTTCAGGGATGTTAATAGCTACTTTTGGGATGAGCCTTATTTGTACAAGTGAGGTTCTGATGGCTTATTTAAAAGGTGTTTAGCTGAGGAAGAAGTTCAAGGAGTACTGGATCATTGCCATAGTATAGCATATGGTGGTCACTTTGCTACGTTCAAGACAGTTCAGAAAATTTTACAAGCTGGGTTGTGGTGGCCAACAATGTTCAAGGATGGTCAAGCCTACATATCTAGATGTGATCCATGCCAAGGAGCAGGAAATATTGGCAAACGCAATGAGATGCCTCAAAACCCAATTCTACACATTGAGATATTCGACTACTGGGGAATAGACTTCATGGGTCCATTCAATCCACCCTCTGTTGAAAACACCTATATACTAGTAGCTGTTGACTATGTATCGAAATGGGTTGAAGCAGTGGCTTGTCCAACCAACGATGCCAAGGTAGTGATCAAGCTGTTCAAAACCATCATATTCCCAAGGTTTGGAGTCCCTAGAGTAGTTTTCAGCGATGGTGGATCACACTTCATCAACAAAGCCTTTGAGTGCTTGCTAAAGAAATATGGAGTCACACACAAGGTAGCTACACCTTATCACCCTCAGACCAGCAGCCAAGTGGAGGTGTCAAACAAGCAAATCAAAGGGATCCTTTCTCAAATTGTAGGTGCATCAAAACGTGATTGGGCTGCA
Source organism: Lepidium africanum (assembly GCA_900406405.1). Lineage (NCBI taxonomy): Eukaryota > Viridiplantae > Streptophyta > Magnoliopsida > Brassicales > Brassicaceae > Lepidium > Lepidium africanum. Next base: position 21,528 of record OVAX01001497.1, on the reverse strand, counting down.
AGACTTGATGATGCTTTGTGGGCATATCGAACAGCTTATAAAACCCCAATTGGGAGAACACTATTCCAGCTGCTGTATGGCAAGGCATGTCACCTTCCAGTTAAAGTGGAGTACAAGGCAATCTGGACAACTAAATTTCTGAATTTTGACCTGAAGACAGCCCAAGAAAGAAGGCTTATTGACTTACATGAGCTGGAAAAAATCAGGCTTGATGCTTATGAGAGCTCAAAGATTTAAAAGAAAAGAACCAAAGCTCTTCATGACAAGAAAATAGCACAAAAGGTGATCTCGGCTGGTGATCAAGTGCTTCTATACAATTCAAGGCTTAAGCTATTTCCAGGCAAGCTGAAATCCAGATGGTCAGGTCCATTTCAAGTGAAAGAGGTTCTACCTTACGGTGCAATCACTCTAACCAACAAGAATGGAGAGCACTTCACAGTGAATGGCCAGTGAGTCAAGCCTTATTTAGCTGATGTAATCATACCTGAGAGGACCGTAGCTCTTCTCGATGAGCCTCCTCAAGTTTGATAGGAGAGTGAAGTCAAGCTTAGAGACTTAAAACAAGCGCACTTGGGAGGCAATCTCATGCGTATCCTTGTATATATTCACTTGCTATTTTTCTTTGCTACTTTTATGTTATTTTCCGTGTCAGGTCCTGGTTGGGGTTACTTTTAGGTTTAGGTTGGGGTCAATCTGAGCAAGTCGATCCGAGACAAGTTGATCCAACTTCTGGACCAAAACATGGCAACATTCGCATGGACAACTAAATATATACCTGGGATCAATCCGAAGATTGCAAGCCACAGATTAAATGTCGATCCGACCTACAAGCCTATCAAGCAGAAGCGAAGAAAGCAAGGGCCAGAAAGAACAAAGGCTGTAATTGACAAGGTCAAAAAGTTAACCGAAGCAGGGTCAATTGGCAAAGTCCAATACCCAGAATGGTTAGCTAACCCTGTTATTGTTCCCAAGAAGAATGGAAAGTGGCAACTATGTGTGGACTTCACTGACCTCCAAAAAGCATGTCCAAAGGATAGTTTCCCACTGGCAAATATCGACAGAATTGTCGAAGCGACCGCCGAAAATGAACTTCTTTCATTCATGGACGCCTTCTCAGGGTATAACCAAATTCAGATGCACCGTGACGACATGGAGAAAACTTTGTTCATCACGGAACGCGGAACTTACTACTATAGATTAATGTCATTAGGTCAAAAGAATGCCAGAGCGACTTACCAAAGATTAGTCAACAAGATGTTTGCTGATCAACTCGGGCAAATAATGGAAGTTTACATTGACGACATGCTTGTGAAGTCTCTTAAAGCTGAAGATCACGTTGAACATCTAGCACGATGTTTTCAAACAATAAATGAATATCAGATGAAGCTCAATCCGGCAAAGTGCACCTTCGGAGTAACCTCGAGAGAATTTCTCGATTACATAGTAACTCAAAGGAGAATTGAAGCAAACCAAAAGAAGATTAAATCGATCCAAGATTTACCTTCTCCGAATAACAAGATTTACCGCTCTAAATTGATTCATCTCGAGCTCAACGGACAAGTGTCTCCCATTTTACAACTTATTGCGGGGAAACAAAGAATTCAAGTGGGACGAGAAGTGTGAAAATATCTTTTCTGACTTAAAGGAGTATCTTTCAACCCCACCAATTCTTGTAAAACCCGAAGACAGAGAGCCTCTATACTTATACATTGCGGTCTCGGGATCAACAGTGAGTAGCGTGCTAGTTTGAGACGACAAAGGAACTCAGCATGCAAATTTCTACACAAGCAAATCTTTGGACGGAGTAGAAACCAGATATCTGACCACTAGGAAACTCACGTTAGAAGTGGTGACCTCGGCAAGGAAGTTACGACCTTACTTCCAGTCTCACACTATCATTGTGTTAACCAATCACCCGCTACAAATGATTCCACATAGTTTAAACCAGTCTGGAAGACTAACTAAGTGGGCCATCGAATTAAGTGAATACGATATCGAATTTAAAGAAAAAACAAGTGCAAAATCTCAAGTACTGGCCGATTTTCTAATTGAACTGGCCCCCGACTTGGAACCCTTAGGATTAGACAATGATCTTCAGACTTGGAAGATCTATGTTGACGGATCATCGTCGCAACATGGTTCGAGAATCGGAATCCGACTTGAAAGTTCGACAGGAGAAATTTTGGAACAATCATTCCGACTTGCGTTTTGAGCATCCAACAACAAAGCAGCGTACGAGGCATTAATCGTGGGAATCAGGCTGGCCAAAGAGATCAAGGCAACTGAAGTAGAATGTTATTGTGACTCTCAACTGGTAGTAAACCAAGTGAATGGAGGCTATGATACAAAAAATGACCGGATGGAAGCATACCTCAAAGTTATCAAGGATTAGACAAAGGATATGAAGTTCAAATTAAAAAAAATCTCCCGATCTGAGAACACTTCAGCTGACCAGCGAGATGAGGTTCTTGCGTACATTATGGATGGAGAAACACCGGAGGATAGATGGGCAGCCCGCCGACTTAAAGCCAAGTGCGCCTTCTATGCCCAAGTCGATGGGAAGTTATATCGGCAAAGTATGAATGGGATCCTCCTCACTTGTGTCAATGGTGACAAAATCAGTGAAGTTATTAAAAAGACGCATGATGGAGCTGGTGGAAATCACAACAGTGGAAGATCACTTGTACACAAGATCCAAACTTTTAGATATTATTGGTCGACGATGGCGAAGGATTGTGCGAAATATGCAGCTAAATGTGACAAATGTAAACATCACGGGCACATCAGCCATGCCCCAACTGAAGAGCTAACCTCAGCAGCTATGCCATATCCATTTATGCGGTGGGAGATGAAGATAGTCGGACCGTTGCCCTCATCTCGGCAAAAATGTTTTATGCTTGTCATGACAGATTACTTCTCAAAATGGGTCGAAGCAGAGGCTTATTAGCACATCAAAGATAGAGACGTATTCAAGTTTGTGTAGAAGAACATAATTTGCCAACATGGGTTACCTTACATGATTGTAACAGACAACGTATCTCAATTCATCTCGGCAAAGTTTACTAACTTTTATTCCAAAAGGAACATCCGAATGAGCAAATCCACTCTGTGAAACCCACAAGGAAACGGGTAAGTCGAGGCCACACACAAGCAGATCATAGATGGAATAAAAAAAAGTCTCTCGGAAAAGAAAGGAAATTGGGTTTCTGAGTTGAATGGCGTGTTGTGGTCACATCAAACAACACCAAGACGCTCAACCGGAAGAACTCTTTTCTCTCTTTCTCACGGAATGGAGGCAATGGCTCCAGTAGAAGTAGTTGTACCAACCATGCGTCGAGAACATTTTTCCAATGATGAAAATTCAATTAATGAAGCAATGGAAACCAGCATCGACGACTAGGAGGAAGAGCGCAACGAGACACTTCTCCTAGTACAGAACTATCAACATGTTGCAAAATACTACAATAAGAAAGTTCGTGGAAGACACTTCGCAGTAGGAGATATAGTACTCTGGAAAGTGTTTGAAAACACGGCATAACTTAACACAGGAAAACTCGGCGCCAATTGGGAAGGGCCGTATATCATCTGTGAAATTATAAAACCAGGAGTCTACAAGATCACAACGATGGAAGGAGAGATAGTTCATTGAAGTTGGAACTCCATTAACTTGAAACGATACTACTATTGAAGATACGCCGACTCGGCAATCTGAATGTGTTACTTGACGCATCCTTATTTAATTAATTATGTATTCAGAACTACGTATTGGCTTGATCCCTGTGAGGTACGTAGGTAGCCTTCGGGTGCAGCTATAACTAAATAAATTTTTAACTCCCCATCTCGGGTCAAAAAAAAATGGGTTACACCCTAACTCCCGGAAAAGACGAGATCAAATTCTCGCAAAACAGATTTCAATTCTACACAGAACTTGCCGAGATCAAATTCTTGGCAAACATTCAAAATCGAGTCTTAAAACCTCTGCGGGTCATAGAATCCCGCTTAATAAGCCAAGTCTTAAAACCTCACCGGGTTGTAAAATGTTCAATAGAGCCGAGTCTTAAAACCTCGTCGAGTTTCAAATTCTCAACGAATTAATAAATTTGTTAATCTATTCTATAAAATCTTTGGCAAAGCAGAGGTGTCACTATTTAAGCCGAGTCTAAATCTCGCCGAGTCCCTAAAATCTGGTTCATATCCAGCCGAGTCAAAAACCTCGCACAAATATAGCCGAATCTAAATCTCACCAAGCTCTTAAAATCTCACTCTTACCAAAGCCGAGTCCAGAATCTTACCAAGTCATTAAAATCTTGCTCGTACCTAGCCGAGTCAAAAACCTCGCACAATTAAAGTCGAGTCTAAATCTCGCCGATTCCCTAAAATCTCACTCATACTTAGCCGAGTCACAAACCTCGCACAATTTAAGCCGAGGCAAATTCTCGCTGAGTCAAAACTTTGCTCGAAGACATAAAACTCGCACAAAAGTAAGACGAGTCAACTAACCTCTTCCAAATCCAAAAGATCTCGATCATAGTTAATCGAGTCTTGAAACCTCATTGAACAAACTTCGAAATTTTCCAGAATAAAGGAGAATAATGAAATATTATACATTCAAGAAATAATAAGCAATGTTTTTACAAATTTCCCATAAAAGGGAATGAATATCTTTTTACAACAACAAAAAAACAAAAACGAACACATATTAAAAAATATAAGCGCTAGTCCCGACCTGCTCTGTTTCGGCATTTTCTTGCTCAACCAAGACTTTCTTGTCGGTAACCCTTGAAAAAAATAATATCTTTGTTTGTGCCACACCGGTCGAAACCCCAAATAGGAACATATACAATTTCGAAATCCTTTACACTAAACTTTGGACAATCCTCAGTCTCGGGTGCAGCTACGTCATTCGGATCTGACCTAAATGCAAGCACCTCGCTCCAAGCTAAAGCGGCTTCCTCTAGGTTAGGAGACTTGCAAAACTCAAAGGTCGGCATAACCAAGTCGTCCGGATGAAGAACCTTGACAACCTCCTTCTCGACAAGGGCCTTAGCAGAAGCAAGACCAGAAGCCCCGAAGGAGATGACATCAACGTCAAGCGGATTCTTCTTACTTAGCATATGCTGCAGGAGTTGATCGTAACTATACATCTGAGCATAGCCCAAGCGGTTGGTCAAGCTTGCTTCAAGGAAATCGAAACGGTCTGTGATCCTTTTGAGGCAATCGGCCAAGGAACCTGAAACAAAAGAAAACTCGTCAACATTTTAAATATGTAAAAAAATTTAAAGTACTTAGCCTTACCTTTAAAGCAACATATGCCATCCTAAAGAGAGGACATGGCCGCCGTGCTTTTCTGCCGCCCGGAAAGCAGCATCTCGGAGCTCAGTTGCAGAACTTGAAGCATCCTTAAGAACAAAAATCTCCTTCTTGTACCTCAGAGATTTCAAGCGCTCCGCCTCTAACTCGGATGTTACCCGAGTTAAGTTAGTCTGAACAGAGCCTCAGCTGCCTCCTGGTGAGACTTTCCCAGCTGCTCTGACATCTCATTTAACCGATAGGAATTCTCAGCCTCAGCAGCCATCGCCTTCTCCTTCCCCAAGAGAACCCAATTCATCTGGGCAATAAACTGAAAAAGAGAAAGAAGTCGAGATAAAAGTCAAAAATAAGCCAAGTCAAATAAAATAAAAAGGAGAGGAGGAAACTAGACACTAACCGAGAATTTCGACTTCGCCATGGTGATGTACTACTCCCCATTAACCATCTCGGACACAGGAGGAAGAGCCTCAACAGAATCCTGAAGGAAGCGCATTAAGTCGGCCCCTTCCACCTCGCAATCCTTGATTGGACCCGGCTCTCCCAAGGCGTATTTAAAACTAAAGTCCCTGGAAGCTTTACTCCTCTTAACAGAAGGAACTTCAGGAGGAGGAAGAGGCTCCTTGCATTTGTTGGTTGCCTTCTGAGCAACCTCAAGAGTAGCAGCGCGACCTGGAATCACCGAACAGCGTCTAATCACCTTGTCGTCTAAATGCTTAGCAAAGGGGATTTTTCGAGAAATATTACCTTTAGAAGCAGTTAATATTACCTCGGGCTTCTTCCTCATACCCGAGGAACCAGATGGAGATATTGGGGATTCTAGATCTCGAACCTTGACAAGGGTTTTCATCTTCTTCTTCTTGGAAGATGAGGAACCCATGGAACCCTTACTGATCTTCTCGGGAAGATCAACCTCAGCCTCGGAGGCCAGAATTTCAGCTTCATAAGACTCCAAGTCTATAACTGGAGTCTCAAAAAATAGTAGCAGGCTGCACCTCGACAACCAAGTCCTCTTCAGGAACAGAATCAGTGGGTTATAGAGTACCGACTTCAGCAAGGGAAGTTGAGACATCTCTAAAAGTGGCATCTAGGCCACCAAAAACGTTAGGCATGGTGAAATCGTCAACCCCCCATGTCAGCTTGCAGAACTCCTAAGAAAATGAATAGCAATTAGACATCGATTCAAGACCTCAAATTCCAAAAACTTAAACTTACCCCTTTGATATCGAGAAGCAGTCTTCTTAAGAAGATCGCCAGGCATGACCTTGAGCTAAGGAATGCTGAAAAGCTTGTCTAACAACTCATGGTGCTTGGGTAGGCGAGGACGAACAGTGGCAGACGGGTGCTTGACTGCAAAACAAAGAAAATAAATGTAAACATCCGGGAGAATAGTAGAGGCAAAACGTCATCATTCCTAGAAATCTACCAGGTGTTCTGGCTCATGAAGTACGGAATTCCAAAGGTCTTCACGGACAAAAGATGTCCTCGGGACAAACAAAGAATACCAGTTTTGGCCTTGGCAAAGAACGTCCCCTTTGAGGCTTTGACTTCACAAAAATTAGTCATGTCCTCGAAAAACCGAGTTGAAATATCAACACCCGCCTCACTACCAAGGATTAAAACCCCCACAATGTTTGCAACTCCGAAAACTCCGAGCTGAGTCATTGCAATCCTCCGAGCATAATAGTACCTAGGGAGGAGATCCAGGATCGGAAACCATATTTTGAATTCGTTGAACCACCAGTCATAGATGGCAACATATCCATCTGGAGGAGTCCAAGGTAAGGCATTGGAGTCTGGAAGTTTGATGTCAATGTCTCCAATCTCGGGACATGCAGCATAGAGTTTTTCAAGTTTCTTCGAAATGATGATCGATGGCCCGACATCGAGTTTGTCGTACCAGTCACCTAATTCACTAAGCAGACTATTGGGAAAATACTTATCACATAGTCGTGGGTCCTAATACTAGAAGTTGAAGAAGAACCGGAACTGGAATCAGAATTCTCAAAACTAGATTCAAATCTATCTCTCTCCATGACAATGAATAATAAAAAGAACGGCAACTCGGAAATTTAAATTAGAGAGAGAAAGAAGAGAGAGAGAAGTTACCTCGCTGATCTCGGATGAGGGTAAAAAGTAAAGAAACTGGAGTGGTATTTATAGAAAAGATGCAGAAAACGAATCGGCATGAAATGATGACTTACGGAAATCAAGGAAACCGCCTCAAATAACCCAATCGCGTAGTGACACGTGGACCGAAAATTCTAGAAGCGGAGAACTTCCCGAAACAGAAACTCAGCAATAGATTTTCGAGTTTGGGGGGACAATTGTTGGAGGTGGATCCGAGATTCTACTTGGGTCCACGGAAACAATGGGCCAACTCGGAAGATTTCCTTAAGCGCGTTGAAGCCTGAAGGAAGTTAGACGACACGTCAAAGAAATGGAAATTTTCCTATTCTGACAAGGAAAATTTCCAAAAATCTAGCAAGAATCTTCTAGATACGATCTTATTTGGAAATTTGTATATTTTTCTTTATCCAATCCACTTTGTAACCACCTCTACGGTCTATAAATAAAGGGGGAGGTCCTTCAAAGAGGGGATCTGCTTTTTGGCACTAGACATTAAGCAATACATTGTGCTCGGCAACTATCCTATTTTCACAATACACTATTTGTTCTCCAAATCCTTAAAAGAATCGTTGCCCAATCTTTCCTCTCTTAATCAGAATCGTAGACTTAACTTCTTGTGCTATACCGGTTCGAACATATATTGTCATTATTATTATGTTTTAACATCTGATTTGATAAACATGAGAAATCCCAAAGTTTTTATTTTATGAGAATCATGAAGTTTTAAGCGATTTGATATTACCGGTATGATATTATGGGTTATTTAATAATTATTGATCATGAGTAAAATTATGATTCATCTGATATGATGAATCGTTTAATAAAAAATGAGTTATTTTACGACTCATTTAACAAAACTACATGTCATTTGTTATAATAAGCTATTCGATAATTATGTTTGTATAATTTTTTTGTTTTTATTATTATTTTTTGTCAAATTTAGAAGATATCGAGTTCAAACAAAGCGTACATTATCCATAGAAATTCTTCTAAACATCTAATATTCTTATTATAATAAAGATAACATTATGTTTTTTAAGTTACAGGATAATTTTCTTTAAAAAAATATCAATATATTATTTTTGTATACAATATAAAAATTCGGGGTTATCTATTCTTTGTTATATTTTTATAATAAAGATAACATTATGTTTTTAAGTTACAGGATAATTTTCTTAAAATAGATATCAATATATATTATTTTTACTAATATATATTATTTTTATAATAAAGATAACATTATGTTTTTTAAGTTAATAGACAATTTTCTTAAAAAAAGTATCAATATATCTTATTTTTATATAAAATATATCTAATGTTTTACTTTAATATATTTAGAATGTTATCTATTCTTTGTTTCTATTTAAACATTTACATGTTTGGTAGTCAAATATAGATTAGAACATACTAATATATAGATTATCATATACTACATACTAAAATTAAAAGTTTTAATAACTATTGGAGGTGGACCTAGGTCCCAGGCCCACTAAGGATCCATTATCTTTCAGCCCATGTCAATAAAGAATAAACTATCCAGGATGCAAACTCAGTAGATAGGCCTGGTCAAAGCCCATCAGTCAAAGGTGACGCGGCACAATTGGCGCCCCAAAATGTCGTCTTTCAAAAGTAGCCTGGCACCTGGAAAATACGGAGAAAGCATGGGCGTATTGTCGGCTCTGCGGTAAACCATCCTCGTACAATCAGACCTCACACAATGTGTGTGGAAGGGGAAAACCCTAGCCCAGACTCCTTTATATAAGGCGAGAAACTTGAGACTAGGCGACATCTTTCTCCGCTCCTTAGCTTATAACTTTATCCTAGGCTAAAAATAGTTATTTTCTACACTTGTAAAATCACCGAGGACCTCCTCAACATATTTGTAATCCCTCATTTTGCTACTTAAAAAACGGAGTTTCCTAACTTCTCTCATAATTAATCACTTTGCTATATCCAGTACAAACAATTGGCGTTGGAAGGAGGAGGATAGGAAATTTCTCAATGCACAAGTAGCAGAATGACTGACCCAACCCCACCGACGGTGGACCGTATGGAGAACACCACCGACCTGCCAGAAGCCTCGACAGAAATGCTGACCCACCTACGCGCCGAGCTTGGCCAGACCATACACCCGCCTCTACCTCGTTTACAAAGGCAGTTGTTCAGCGAACATCCTGAGGCACAACCAATTGGAGGCGGAGTGAGCACGCCTACGTTGCCACCAAGCCATATAGCCCAGGTAGAAGACACCAGGGACGCGAAAATACATGCCCTGAGAAATGAGATCAGCGAGATGGCCGCCTTGATGCATCGGTCCCAAAGCTTCGCACCGGAAATAGCGTGTGTGCTGTCCGTGGTGCAGAACACACCCTTCACCAGACGACTGTCCATCACCCCATTCCACCCCGACGTGAAGGTAAAATGGCCCGCCTTCGACAGAAAATCTGACCCCATAATGTTTGTAACGGCGTTCCACGTTGCTGTGGGGCGGACAAGGTTCCTCCCGGAAGAAAAGATGTGGGATACTGCCAGCTGTTCGTTGAGAACCTAATCAACGACGCCTTGGACTGGTTCTCAAAGCGTGGCCAATATTCTATCGACAACTTTCAGCAGCTCACCGAGGTCTTCCTCAAGCATTAAATCAGTGTTCATGCAGAGGAACGCCTCGACAGCCGACCTCCAGGCCATCGTGCAAGGATCGAGGGAGTCACTCCACTCATTCCTAGGATGATTCCGACAGGTGGCCTCGTGCATAAGTATCACCGACGACGCCAGAATCGACATGCTACAGGAAGCTCTGTACTACGACTCTGAGCTTATAGCCGACTTCAGGCTACACAGACCCTTCTCCCTGGAAAACGCCTTGCACCGAAGCGCTGTGTTTACAGAAATTGAAAAAGATAGGGCGGCCAAATTGAAGAGGTACAACAGCAGGTCCTCGGTACATAGAGACATGGTCAAAGAGATAGCACGGGAAGACTACTACGAGCCGGGTCAGCATTATGATAAAGGATACAAGGGCGATAAAGTGAAACACACTTCAACCTACACAATCAACGAGCGCACCAAGGACAGACAGAAGCGCACCTGGGTCCCCGCCAACAAATGGTACCGGGATGCCTCCAAAGATTAAAAGCAATCATATTGCTCCTACCACAAATGAACTGACAATGCGACATCACAATACCATGCCTTGAGGGAATTGCTCTGTTGATCTGATCTTCAAAGAAGCCTTAGACAAATTATGCATGCCCATGGCCGATATGGAATTCTCAAAAACGTCACAACCACTAACTGGGTTCGACTGGAACTCAATGCTAACATATGGGACGGTGACACTTCTCGTCCCCCTCACCAAGGCAACCCGATGGCATAAATTCCTCGTCGTAGACAGGCTGATCATCTATAACATCATCCTCGGCACGCCTTGGATCCACTCTATGAAGGCGGTCGTATCAACATACCACCAGTGGGTCAAATTCCCAACTGAACGCGGTATTTTTACCCTCTGTGGCGATCGACGAATGGCTAGGACATGTTTTCTCACCGAGCATAAGCTGCGGCAGTCAGTAGGCCGCTCATGCATGATAGCCAACACAACAAGTGAACAAAGATTGGGGGGTGCAGATCCACGCAACATGCTGTAGGATAACCAAAGAAAATAGACGGTCGAGCAAGTCTGCCTAGACCCCAACGACCTGGAGTGCTGCGTCGGTATAGGCCGAGAACTGTCTGCTCCCCTCAGGGACGAACTTATCGCCTTCCTCAAAAGCAAAGTATCAACATTCGCGTGGAGCACTAAGGACATGCCCGGAATCAACCCGGCTGTAACAAGCCACAAACTCAACATCGACCCCACATACAAACCAGTGAAACAGAAAAGAAGAAAGCTTGGGTCCGAGTGCGCACAAGCCGTAAACGACGAGGTTGATCGATTAACCAAAGTCGGATCTATAACCAAGGTCAAATACCCTGAGTGGCTCACTAACCCCGTCGTCATAAAAAAGAAGAATGGCAAATGAAGGGTGTGCATATATTTTACCGATCTCAACAAAGCATACCCAAAGGACAGTTTCCCACTCCCACACAGAGACCGCTTTGTCGAAGCAACCGCAGGAAACAAGTTATTATCCTTCATGAACGCATTCTCCGGGTACAACCAAATCAAGATGAGCACAGCCAACCAGGAGAAGACCGCCTTCATAACCGACCGAGGCACCTATTGCTATAAAATCATGCCATTCGGGCTCAAATACGCCGGCGCAACCTATCAAAGGCTCGTCAAAAAAATGTTTGCGGGCCAACTCAGCTGAACAATGGAGGTGTATATCGACGACATGCTTGTAAAGTCCTTAAAAGCCAATGCACATATAGCCGACATCAAAGAATGCTTCGACGTCCTCCATAAGTACAATATGAAACTCAACCCTGTCAAATGTACGTTCGGCGTCACCTCCGGAGTATTCCTCGGCTACATAGTCACCTAACGAGGAATCGAGGCCAAACCCAAACAAATATCCTCAATCCAGGACCTGCCTTCCCCAAAAAACACACGAGAAGTACAAAGACTGACTGGCCGCATTGCTGCTCGCAACCGTTTTATCTCCCGGTCAACGGACAAAAGCCTACCATTCTACCAGCTCCTCTGCGCAAACAAGCACTTTGTCTAGGATGAAAAATGTGAGGAGGCCTTCCCATGGCACCTATCCTGGGCAAGCCCGAAGCAGGATAAACTTTGTAACAGTACATTGCAGTAACACGCTCCGCGGTAAGCATAGTACTGGTCAAAGACGACCAATCTTTTACACTAGCAAAGCACTGGACGACACGGAAACACAGTACACATCAACTAATAAACTGGCCCTGGCGTTTGTCACTACGGCATGAAAATTACACCCGTGCTTCCAATCCCACGCCATAGTTGTTCTCACAAACCACCCACTGAGAACGATCCTACACAGCCCCAGCCAATCTGGCAGAATGACTAAGTGGGCAATCAAACTTACTATATACGATATCGAATACAAAGGGCGCACCACTGCAAAGTCCCAGGTCCTGGCTGATTTTCTCATCGAGCTATCGCCAGAACCAAAGGAAAGCCTCCTCCCCGAATAAACCAAAAAATGGACCATATACACCGAAGGCTCGGCATGCCGCCACGGCTCAGGAGTTGGTATCCGGATCGAATCACCCACAGGGGAAATACTCGAATAATCGTTCCACCTCACCTTCCCCGCATCAAACAACGAAGCGGAATACGAAGCCCTCCTTGCTGGACTACGCCTTGCACGAGCCCTTAACGTCCAACACATCTTAGCCTTGGTCGATTCTCAACTCATCGTCAATCAGCATAGCGGCGAGTACGTGGGCAAGTGCGCGCGCATGGCCACATATTTGGACATCCTTAAAACCCTTGCGAAAGAATTCACAACTTTTGAGCTAGTCAAACTTCCCCGTGGTGATAACACCTCGGCAGGCGCATTAGCTGCCCTGGCCTCAACATCAGACCCAACACAGTGCCAAGTCATCCCAGTCGAATGCATTGAAACTCTAAGCATCAAGCTAGAGAATGGACAGTGTCTCGCCATCGAGGAGGCCGAACCAGACGAAATCGAAAACTCTTCTAACGTTGAGGTCGACAAAAAATACTGGAGGGACAAAATCCTGGCATATATTGCTGACAGGGAAGTGCTCCTCGACATGTGGGACGCACGTCGCCTTAAAGCCAAAAGCGCATATTACATAGAAATGGAAGGAAATTTGTACAAGCGGACCTCGAATGGTGTCCTGCTTAATTGTATCTATGGCAAAGAGACTCAGCGCATTATGGCTGAAGTCCACGAAGGAGCCTATAGAAACCACTCCGGGAGACGAACGCTTGCCCAGAAAGTACGAAGCCTGGGATATTATTGGCCGACTATGGTCGCTGACTGCAAAAAATATGCTGAAACATGCGAAAAATGCCAAAGACACACACCACTCATACACGCACCAGCCGAAAAGCTCACCTCGTCAGCCATGCCATACCCATTTATGTGCTGGGCCATGGATATCATCGGCCCCCTACCACCATCAAGACGGAAGTGCTTCCTCCTCATCATGACTAACTACTAACTCCTTCGCCAAAATCCAGAAGTCTGACGTGCAGAAGTTCATCTGGAAAATATAATATACCGCCATGGCCTACCCTATGAGATCGTCACTAACAACGGCTTGCAGTTCCCCTCAGCCAAATTTGAAGGTTTTTGTGCTCGTTGGAAAATCCACCACAACAAAAGCATGCCACAAAACCCTCAAGGAAATGTTCAAGTCGAGGCAACAAACAAGCTCATAATCGAAGGACTCAAAAACTGCCTCGATGATAAAAAGGGGTGCTGGTCCGACAAGCTCGACGGCGTCCTATGGTCTAACCGAACCATGCCAACAAGATCCACGGGAAGAACACCATTTTCTTTATCACACGGCGTGGAAGCAAATAATCCCAGCCAAGGTGAATGTTGAAAGCATACGATGCAAAGTATTCACCCTCGACGAAAACATCAACAGAGAGAAACTCTTTTGCAGCCTCGACGACCTTGAAGAAGCCCGCTACGCGGCACGTCTGTGAGTCTAGGAGCATCAACAGCAAGTGTCAAGGTACTACAACAAGAAATTCAAGCACCGTCGTTTTATCTGCGGAGATCTCGTCATGCGCAAAGTGTTCGAAAACACTACCGAGCCGAACGCAGGGAAGCTGGGCGCAAACTGGGAAGGACCTTACTTGGTCTCAAAAATTATCAAGCCAGGTTTCTATGAACTGATAACGACGGCAGACGATGCGGTGTCCCGAAGCTGGAACATAACCAACCTCAAGCGATTCTACTATTAAACACCGACGATGATGCAAATGCGAGATGCCCCTCGGCAACAATCCTCCGGGATCACCCTATCATTTATCTACTACGCATTTTACTTTTGACAGCCGGTCGCCAAAGGTGATGCTAGTTTTTGCGCGTTCTTCAGCACCAATCCTCTGGGACTCATCTATCCTTTATGCATTCTCTATCTTAATTAATGTATGTTATCACTTTGTAAATCAAACTACGACTGGCTTGATCCTCTTAATGGGGTACATAGGCAGCCTTCGCGCGCAGCTATAATATTAATATAATCTTTTTCTCCCAATACACAATCCATGTCGGCAAGACAGGATAAGCCGGACCATAATTCTGCCCCTAAAATGCCTAACTAAAAGTCGAGCACACCACTTGCATCGGCGTGACAGGGTAAGCGAAACCATAATTTTGCACCTAATATGCCTAAGCCGAGCAGAATACTCGCCTCGACACCTAAGGGTAAGCCGAATATCAATTCCGCTCCAACAAAGGTACCGAGCAATGCAAAAAATTTAAAACATCTATCGCATAATCAAAGTCCTAAGCAACCTCCAAATATCGGCGTCGACACAAAATAAGTGACAAAACAAGTCGGCCTCGGCCTCGCAAACCATAGCAATGTTCACTCCAAAACAAAAAAACGACTACGACAGCTCCATAAAAACATGACAAGCTGATCCGCTATAACTAATGAACAGTAAAAATAAAAGTACGTGGACTAGTCGTCCTCGCCCTCGCCCTCCTCATCACTGATCACCACGTCGGCACGGCGCTCATTGTCATCACGTAAACGCCTAACGGTTTCTGCCAACTTCACGAGATCACCGAGAACATAATCATCGATCGGCACAGAAAGGGGTTCAAGGTCCCCCTCCGGAAACTCCGGAACACAAACTGCTGCCACTTGACCCCATACTCTGCCTTATCCTTGCGCAACTTTGTGATAACACGCTCCAGAATAGCCACTCCTAATTTGTCCAGCATAACTTCCACGCAGGTAAGGGTACTAGATGCCTGGCACTCCATGAGACGAGGCACATCCACCTCCCGAAAGGCGCAAAAATACTCTCCAAGGCGCTGAAGCTTGGCCTGGTACAGTGACCAGTTTTGCACATCCAAAGTCCTCTCCGCAGTAACCTTCCTGTGAATCTGACCAAAGGCCTCGTCACCTGCTCCAGAGAGAAAACTAAACATCACACACAAAGCTCTAGACTTAGATGAGAATCGTCATGTGTATCTCAAGCTCCAAAAACTCCACGCGCTCCGTCAATTTCTTCACCTCTTCGTCATGCGCCGCATTCTGCCTCCTTTCGTCCTCCAACTGCCAAGTGCCAACAAGAAGTTTCGCCTCGGCATCATCAGCCCGCTGCTTCTCCCATGCCACCGTGCGAATCAATCCAGCAGTGTCCGTCTCAAAAATACACTCATCATACCTCTCACTCATCAAGTTAAAATTACAATACACCTACAAGATAAACGTCCAACTTAAACAAGCAAAGCAACTAAAAACCAAGAACATACGCCTACGCCGTTAGAAGAGAATAATCCATGGGCTAACAAAATAGAGGTCTCAAAGAACAAAGCTCCCTCAGCCATCTTCTCCGGCCTCGGCACCCCGTGAGGAGAACCCTTCATCAAATATCCCAAATAACCACTCATCAGCACGTCCAAACCCACAGCCTGATTCCCGCTGTACTTAAACTTGAACTTATAACCCGAGTTCGCTGATTTATCCTCGGCCCTCGACCCCCCAGTTCGACCCTTTTTCCGGACTTTAGCACACCCACCATCAACTTTATCAACCCCTTCACCCATCGGCCACTTCGAGTTCCTCCTAGTGGCCGTGGCCGAATCATCCTCGGCAACTCGTGGAGACGCACGTAGAGGAGACGACACACCGACCCTCTCTTCGGCGTCCGTCCTCATGATCCCAACCTCCCGATCCTCCACCACCAAGTCACCAGGCATAACTGGCTCCGCGTCATCCTCATCCAAAATCATCAACTCCCCCGCAAACTGCTCGGTATAATCAATCTGCCCAGTACGTTTCTCCATCCTCCTCCTCGACGCTGGCACAACACAATTCAATACTTAGCACCTCTAAAAAAAAACTAAAAAAAAAGGGGAGAGATAAGTTCATATACAACATACCAGCACTAACACGCTGTAATTTACCCTCTCTGTGTGCACGTCCGGCCACCGAGAAGCACTAAGCCGCTTGATACGCCTAAAGTCGTCAAAACAATCCTCTGTGTGATCCCTCAGCGGTGGAGAATGACGAGCTACAAACAAAAATGAAAAGTAAGAATGATCAATAAAGAACCATAAAACGCGAACACCATAAATCCTACAAGGCGTCATGTTCCAACAAATGCAAGTTCAGCATAAATGCTACAAGAACAAGGTGTAGTCAATTCGCACAAAGGAGTACTGATCCTGCCAACCATTGATCTTGGTAGGGAACCCATTCGCAACACCACATCTCGATCTCACACTCATGTACCAAGTACCATCGTTCTTCGTCTTGATAGAAAGATGCGTAACTTCCTCGAAAAAGTGCATCGTCACATTAACCCCGCACTCCGCACCAAGGACAAGTAGGGCCATAATATTTTTAATCGAAGCGGGAGACAACTGTGTATAGCAGAGACGACGATGAGCATAGTATTTGACAAACAGCTGAGGAAGAAGGAACTGCATACCGCAATCCTTGAAGAAGTATTCATACAAGCAGACATAACCAGGAGAAGGATCCCATGGTCGCTCCCTCCTCCTGAGCACCCGAAGATGTACCGGCACTGAAATCTGACACTTCTCAACAAACTTCTCCAAAGTCTTCTTCGTACATTTCGAGGGTGGAACTTTCAACGATTTTAACCACTTAGACACTTTCCGATATTCCTCTGGCCGGGGATAATTCTTATCGTGAGCACCAAAATCCGCCTCCTAATAATTGTCCTTGGCCACCTCGATCTCGGGACCAATGTCCCTCAACGACTCATCATCCCCAACATGAGGCACGTCCAGCTCGGCCGAGTCGCCAACCACGTCTAGAGCTACTCGGAACTCTCCCCGTATATCACACACCATCGTAGGTAAAGACTTCACCACCGAAGACAAATCCAATCCCCCTACTCCATCCTCGGCCTAATCCACCGAGGAGCTATCTGACGAAGATGAGTCACTCTCCGAATAACTCTCCACGGAACACACTCTCGCCAATAAACCGCCACGATTAGATTCCTCGGCCATACTTTACTAAACAATCCCAACACTATCTCTTTGGCCACAACGCTCGTCGAACTCTCTTTGGCAAACCTCCCTATCTCCTTGGCACTCTCTCTGCGTCCGAAGCCCCCGTCCTCATCCAAGCCCCTCGGCCAAATTTCCCACAACTCCTCGGCAAGTAATCCATAACCCGAATCAACACGACCTCTGCGACATAACTCTCCTCGGCACGGTACAAAACTTCTTCAATCTCCTCAGCACAATTATCTTCGACAACTACCTCTCCTTGTCAATTTTCACTAACAATTTCCCTCATCCTCGGCGAGAATCCCTTCGGCCAAATCCCTCAACGAAAATTCTCCTCGGCGAGAATCACCCCTTCGGCCAAACTTCTCAATGAAAACCCTCCTTGGTTGAATATTCTCCTCGGCAAAAATTTCTCTACGGCCGAAATCCCTAATTCCCTCCGCGGCCGAAAACCATAATTCTCCACGGCCGAAATCCCTAATCTTCCATGGCTCGAAACCCTAACTTCTCCGCAGCTCAAAATTACCACAACAAATTCCTCGCCTTAGCTGTGGCAATCTCCTCGGCAATATCCAAACCGCGGCGAACCCCTTGCCCAAATCTCCCCGTCAACGTCGCTCGGCTAGAATTCTCCTCGTCTGTAGCATCGCCTCATCGGAAGAATCAAAGTCGCCCACGGAGAAAATAATCTCCTCGTCGGAGAAACAAAAAAAAAAGGGAAAGGCAAAAAGAGAAAGGAGAAGAATGTACCTTGTCTCCAAGAAAGCTTGCAAAAGATGTGAGAGAAATGGAAAGTAAATAATGCATTTATAGCCCCAAGGCACGGTAACCGACGTGTAAGGCAGTTAATTCACCTGTCAAATTCCTAGGACTGTACGGCATACAAATAGTCATGTCACGCCTGCAGTATTTTTGGGCCTTCCTCGATAAAAGAAGACGAATAAATGATCGACACATGGCATAATGGATCCTCGCGTGCATGAATAGCTTCTCTGATAAGCCCGATGACTTCGTCCTCGTCACCGAACTTGGGGGAAGTCACCGGACTTGGGGGCTATTGTTGGAGGTGGACCTACCTCCCAGGCCTACTAAGGATCCATTATCTTTCAGCCCACGTCAATAAAGAATGGACTGTCCAGGATGCAAACTCAGTAGATAGGCCTGGTCAAAGCCCATCAACCAAAGGTGAAGTGGCACAATTGGCGCGCCAAAATGTCATCCTTCAAAAGTAGCTTGGCACCTGCAAAATACGGAGAAAGCATGGACATATTGTCGGCTCTGCGGCAAACTATCCCCGTACAATCAGACCTCACACAATGTGCGTGGAAGGGGAAAACCCTAGCCCAGACTCCTCTATATAAGGTGAGAGACTCGAGACTAGGCGGCATCTTTCTCCGCTCCTTAGCTTATAACTTTGTCCTAGGCTAAATACAGTTATTTTCTACACTTGTAAAATCGCCAAGGACCTCCTCGGCATATTTGTAATCCCTTATTTTGCTACTTAATAAACAGAATTTCCTACCTTCTCCCTTAATTAATCTTTGTACTATATCCAGTACAAACAATAATAGAATCATATAATTTAATATATATTTTTAACATTAAAATATATTTATAAAAAAACAGAAAAATATATATTGTTTCCGTGCAAATGCCCAAGGTAGAACTAATGCATGGGCATAGGTAGATAGGTGGTAATGGGGTCAATTGACCCCAATAAATTTGAAAACATTAATTTAATTACAGTTAAATTTTTTTGATTGATACCAATTAAACCAAATAATTGATCCCAATAAAATTAAATTTTAGATATCAGTGATGAGTAGATATAAATTTAGTTAATTTTAAAATTATCCATGTATGATATTTAGTAGTTTAATATATATGATGGAGTAAGAATAATAAGTTTCTTGAGCTTTAACCATTATTTATTTGCTTAGTTTTATAAACACATAATAAATTTGGTTTAATTCGCATAATATTTTCTCCTAAAGACATCGACCGGAAAAAAATTTTATGAATTGGTTATGACCCCAATACATAAATTTTTACCTTTGCCATTGGAACCATGTAAACGATATTTTGTATTTATAATATAACGTTGACTATCTATAACCTTACTCCATCATATATATCAAACTACTAAGTATAATATATGGATGTTTTAAATAATTATACTAGTTTTTCGAATTAGAGTTAATTCAACAAGAAATCTTTTTATTTTATTTTGATTACAAAGAAACTAATATTAAGTACTTTGTCAAACTACACAGCATCTATTAATTAAAAAAAAAAAAAGAGGGGCTATGCGCCAACTCTATTCAGTAAAAACCACTCCAAAGTACACAACAATAGTCTGAGAATATAAAACACCTTCAACATCTTCATTTAACAACGAAACAACATCTTCATCTATGGACTCCATTTGGCTCTTTAATTCACTATCTCGGCCCATCAGGACCACCTGCAACGTGCATACCTATCTCTGCATTGGTTAAGGATGTTATAGTCAATCATGAGGAGAGATTTCCTCCCATCAGATCGGATCCTCTGCTTTAGGTGATAGCCTATGCAACAACAATACTCCCCTCCGAGCAAAGCGACTACCCTTTTTGGAGAATTAATGATAAACCTGTAAAGAAATTCGACTTTACGGGAACTTCTAATTAAACTCTCAATTTTAAGTTGACTAAGCCAATTGAACTCCAAAGGGAAAACCCAAATCAAAAATTTCTTAAAATTCGAAAGCCAAATCAATTTTGGAAAGTTTGATTCAGTTCTTATCTTCCTTTTGAAGAACCCTTAAGCTTATTTTGTCTTCTCTTTCAAGAATGAGCTCAAATTCTTCGGTTTTAAATATTGTCCTGAAAGAAACGAATTTGAGCTCATTCTTGAAAGAAAAGACAAAATAAACTTAGGGATTCTTCAAAAGGAAGATAAGAACTGAATCAAACTTTCAAAAATCGATTTGGCTTTTGAATTTAAAGAAATTTTCGATTTGAGTTTTTCGTCAGGGTTTAATTGGCTTAGTCAACTTAAAGTTGAGGGTTTAATTAGAAGTCAACGAAAAATTTGATGTTTAATAAATTCTTGCCAGAGTTCAGTATTCATTTTTACTTTTTTTGTAAGTTCGGTGTTAAATCAACATTTTTCCCGTAAAAAAAATCATTAAACGACATAACACAGTAATATGTGGTAATTTCAAAATCAGTTTGAAAAAAGAAAATTGTGGTGTCATATAGAGATTTAAATTAATTGATTAGTGTAGAAATATTCAAAAGGGAAGACAAAGATCATAAGACCATCTCCAATTTTTTTAATCTATTTTTCACTCTAAAATAGAGAAACTCTATAATAGAGGTGTGTTTTAATCTAATGTATTCCTTTATTTTCTACTCTATAATGGAATATTCTAAGTATATTCTATTTTTTAATTTATCATTAATACCCACTTATTTTTAAAATTGCAATTTAACCCTATTTATTTTATTTTTAAAAAGAATTTTTCATATGTTTGAAATTTAGTTAGACATTTGTGATTTTTGTGTTGTTTAATATATAAATTTTTCATTGTTGTGAACCAAGTATGTGTATAATCTTCATAGTTTTAGATTTTAGTTTTGTCTCATGCTAAGTGTTTCTCATATATTGGTTTATAATATTATTGATAACAAGGTTTTTACGTCTAATTATCAAATCCTTATAGTATATAAGGTTGTCGAACCAAAGCGTGATGTTATCACTATGGATAAGGATGACTATCTAGTTCAAGCAAAATCAGAGAAAAGCATTGGATGTAATTGATTCTGTCACAATCAACTTAGAAATCAAAACTAAACAAACAGAGAAGACAGACATGAAAATGACTAAGTTTAAAACAGCAATGAAGCATAAACACACGAAACTTGAAAACAGAGACTAAGTAAAATGCAGAAATAGAGTGAACAAACAGCAGGTATTA